>JAAAKO020009966.1:0-18088 GCA_010015015.2 Bolitophila cinerea | reverse complement strand
ATTTTTAGAGAGTGAGTTAAAGGTGTTGTTATATATATATATATATATATATATATATGTGTGTATTCACTTTTATTCTGGTTCCAAGTAATTTAACGCAGACTGATATATACAATTAATTATATATTTAAACCAGTTTTCAAATATAAGGGCCTTCCATATATTACGTAACGCTAAATAACGATTTTTTGACCCTCCTACCCCTTAAATTACTTAACAAAACCTTTAACTCACTCTCTAAAAATAAATCTAAAATTTTATTTTGTGACGTAACATCAGCTCAAAATGAAATCTTTGATGGATGGGGTACATCTTACAAGGACAAGGACATCTTACCTCTCGTAGAACCTCAACACTTCGCGGAAGCTATTGCGTCTCTGCCAGCAAACACTGAGATTATATACACGGATGGTTCTCTATGGCAAGGCCGGATTATAAGTGCAATATATGCAGACACCTGTTGCCGTATTTTGAGTCATTTCGAACATCTAAACTCACCGCCTCCGAGTCCCTTGTACTAAAAACGGTATTCTGAATAAAAAAAGTGACACAATTTTTTGAAATGTCATCACTAACAGAAAATATTTGTTTTTAAAATTAAATATATTAAAATATAAATTATAATACAATTCAAATCCAAGTTTATGCATTTAGTGTTATGAAAAAAAGTCTGTAAAATGTTCTGCACTCTAGCTTCCTGGCGAAGGACCATCGAAAGAGGCAAGAAAACAATTTTGTGCAGATATTCGTGTTGTAGACATCAACGAAGACATGCAGTCTATGCTATCGGAAGTCCTCTGCAGACGAAATTTGTTTGAAGTGGTTTGACATGCCTGATCATGATGGCCATCATGAATACGACCGAGACAAAGGATGCGCAGGAAAACCGCTATTGATGGATTGGAATTAAATGTTCCCTTTTTTATATTATTAAATTATTGCCTTTATGTTATTATTAAGCTTGTTATTATTATAAAAAAATATGTTTTTTTTATAGAGGAGTTTTTATGAAATTTTAATTATTAAAAAATCTTCATAATCTTCTTGTAATTGTCATTGGCAATGCTGAGGAAATATGTTTACATACAAAAAACCACTGAAATGGATTGAATATGTAAGAGTAGTCACCGTCGATTTTGTAGGTGACCAAAATTACTCGGAAGTGAGTCACTTTATGCACTCAGAATACCATAAGTGTCTGAGTTAAACTGACATTCGAACATGATTGCTTGAAACTTCAAAACTGATTTTGACAGCAGTTTAGGTGAGTCAATTTAATCATTCCAAATACCGTTTTCGAAATAGTGGGTAGCTTTTTCAAAAAAGAATCTAAGAAAACTCCCATTGATTTTTTTATTTAGGGTTTTAAGGTCTTTTATCCAAAAAACCTGAAAAAGCTCCTTATTAGAAAAAGCAACCAAGAGAAACAGCAAGGCCTGAATATTTTGCTAAATATGGCATTCTTCAGCTCTAATCCACTTCTGGCTAAATTATTGTCATTTCCCTTAGCCTGATACAGCTTGAATGTTTTCCTGTCCTATGCCCCTCCCTGGATCCGCCAGTCATGGAAAACAGAGATGAGACGTTGGCGACTTTAAAGCTTTTATGTTACTGAATCGTGCCGGAAGTACACCTTTTGACCATGGTTCGTCAAGATCAGCCGTCGAGTCATTGTGACGTTTAGCAGATCTTGGCTAACCACAATATACTCAAAAACCACATTCACCGTATGCACATTACCATACCTGTGCCTTATTGTCCTGCCCAGCATACACGACAGGAAGGCCAGAGCTGTTGCTAACTAAGGCTACATGGCCCCGCTATACATCCGAAACATAGCATTTTTTCACCAAAAACAAACTTAAAATTAATATGATACTATTTATTTATTTGTACGAGTATATAATATTTACTATTTGAATTTAAATACCCTTTATATTACCTTTTATATATCCACTTTACTAATCATATACCTATATACCTGTAATTATCTAGTCATCCTACCGCTAAAGGACCATTAAAAACATTTTTTACAAAAACAAGCCCAAAATTAAAATAAATTAAATAAAAAAAATGAAGACCTTGTATATATATTTTCTCAATTTGGTGACCATAAATTGCACACCTTGAAGTGTCAGCAAAGTGTCTACCTTTGTGGTCGTATATTACATAATATATGAATGAATGAATATAGTAAATTTATTTAAAAGCTGGTCAAAAAAAAAAAGACAGCCAAATAAAGATATTTTCGGGCCAATTACGAGCACCCAAGTCATCAATATTTCATGCTTATACAATTAAAGAAGAGAGGATTTTTGGAGACACAAAAGTGTCTCACACTTTCGAATTCTATCCAATACATATAAATATTCTATTGAATATCTGAATAAATTTCTTTATTCATTTATTATAAAACTGAGATACTAGAAATAGTTATGAAAATTGAATTTTTTAAATTAATTCATTGTCTCTGGGACATCTTTTACCGAATATTGTAATTATTTTTACATCACCTAGTAGCTGGTTAAATAATTAATTAAATAAAAAATATAATTATTTTTTGTTTTACACTAAGATGTGTTTTAAATTTCGATTCTCTAGGCCGTAAGGTTTGGGCCTGATACTAGATACTAGACAATACTAGATACTAGACAACGGGGGATTATAAGTCTTCTCATATTAGCTACGCTGGTAAAGAAGCCAAAAATGAGTTCTCTTAAATTTGTAAATAAATAACCTATGAATAACGGCAATGAAAACATATACCATTTATTAAAAAATAATAATTGATCACAGTGGACGGAATACACACAACAGTAAAGTAAATAATATACGTATAACATCAAAACGCACCTATTCTTTAATACTTTTCCTCTAGCACGCCCAAATCATCAAACCGCCGCAGAAGACTTTTCATGATCCGCTGATAAATTGGATTACTAAGAAGTTTATTGCGAAGATCTGAGGAATCACCATCAGCCATTGAATCGATAGACATGTCCGAATCATCCGCCCTTTCAAAAACCACTATCGGTAGTATGCCAATAGACGCAGCAAATCCTGCATAAGATCCGATGTTAAGAACATATTTTTTGAGATGTTATAAATAAAAAATAAAAATATGCCATACCATAAAACTCTCGGCTGCCTACTTCGTTTTTAACTTCAGCCAAAGTCGGCACAACCACAGTACCATCCTCGGTTAGGATCGACGCAAACGTTTTGTAATAGGTTTCAATTAATTCCTCTCGACTCTGCTCACGCACCTCGTACTTCGGACTGGTAGAGATAAAGTAGTTCCAGTCAATTCCCGGGCTTGAGTAGAAGCTCATCTGAAAGTCGAGGAACACCACATCGCTCGGATTTCCAGAGGCGTCGTACCGGAACATGAAATTGTTCACCCACAAGTCACCGTGATTGAGAACCTTGTAAGTTGAGGCCGATTCGTTACTGTATCGAGTAATCTTATCCTCAAAGTTCGAATGAATGGCAAGCATCTTTTGTGCGATTTTCTCGTAACCGGGCCATTTCTTTACCATATCAGAAAGTTTGAGCAGAGGATGGCCAAAAATACCTTCGAAGACATTTGGACTCATGGCTTTCGCCTTAAACATACCAAAATTGTACTCATCCATGCAATTTGGTTCCTAAAATTATTTAAATTTAAAAAATATATATATATTAATATTTTTTGTATCACAAACCGCTTTAGCTAATATCATTGATCCAGCATGCAGTTTCGCTAGTAAAGTCAAAACTAGATCACAGTGCTTTCGATCGATGCCTGCCTTACGATCGGCCATTACATATCCCATTGGTTTTAAATCTTGGAACACAATAAGCTGTACAGGTTCCTTTGTCGCGTATAAGCATCTATTTAAAAAAAAAAACTGATTATAATTATACCTTTTTTAAATATCATACAAAATATCAAACTTGGCACTCAAAAACTCGTTTCCCAAAAGCGCTGAAATTTTTGGCAACGTTTCGGTGTACATCTTTAGCTCTTTATCAAATACTTGTAGCTGCTCCAGCAGTGGACCACGAGATTCCAAGTATGGCATCGCCTTTATGATCAATGAAACCGTTTGCTCGGCGCTACTGTCACCAATTGTGTACGATACATTTGCCCGATAGATTTCGCTGCAGAAATTTTCTCCCACCGAACTGCCCATGGACAGCTTCAGGTCGGTCAGTTTGACATCATCAGATTTCAAGTCATATCGCAAAGCATCTTCGAAGAAGCTGGCATTGATGAATTCCGGAAAGTTAGAGTCGGCGTCGACGCTCATCGTTATTTTTCGATAATCTGAAAATATTTTAAAAAATTATTGTACAAGCGTATATCACAAGCGGCAAAAAAGGTCTCAAAACGGTCTCAAGACGGTATTTAGACCTAGGTCTCAAAATGGTATCTAAAAGCGAGAAGTCTTGGAGACGTCTTTAAGAAGTCTTTGCCCATGTTTTTTTGTGACTTTGGTATTAAAAATACCGTATCAAGACGGTATCAGACTAACGTCTTTAAGACGTCTATTCCTAGGTTTTTTACAACTTTGGTATGAAAAGTACCGTATTAAGACTTTATCAGACAGACGTCTTTCAGACCTATTTTCCCAGGTTTTTTAAAACTTTGGTATGAAAAGTACCGTATCAAGACTGTATCAAACGGACGTCGTTAAGTCGTCTTTAACCAATTTACTTTTAATTTGGTATCAAAATTACCGTATCAAGACGGTATTAGACGGACGTATTTAAAACGTCTTTACCAATGTTTTTTCTTACTTAAATATGAAAAGTACCGTATCAAGACGGTATCAGACGGACGTCTTTAAGACTTCTTTGACCATTTTTGACAATCACATACACATAATATTATAATAATAACAATAATAATTATTTATATTTCATTTCAAAAACAAATCAAATCTAAAATATGATACAATTAAAAAAAAAATTGTATATATAAATACTAATGAGAGACTATACTGGTATGTATATGACTAAAAAATAACCAATAATACTATATTAAAAATGACGTTTTGATACTTTTTAAATTTAAACATAATGGATGGTCTTTAAATAGTATTTATAATACTTTTACAAGACGTTTGTATTATTTATACTCATATAAGACGAAAAGGTATTACTACTAATTAGTATTTTTTAGCAATCGGTCTCAATAAGGTCTTGGATGGGTATGAAATCAACCAGAGTAACCGTTATACCCATATAAGACGAATTAGTAAAAAAATCCAAATGCTGCTTGGGGTACACAGTCACACTAGGCTAGAGCGCACATTTTTTGTGAATTTAAAAATGCCCGGTCTCGGAAAAGTTGTGATTCTAGCCGAACGGTAAACATCTTTAGTCTCCACTTTTTCCCATATAGGAATAGCAAGTAACGAAGTATTACCTTTCAACCAAAAAAAAATAAACCTCTTAAATGCCTTTTTAGAGGACAGAAAGGGGAAAATGTAATGATGAACAGTTTTTCTGCAAGAATTACTCAATATTTGCTATAAGAGCGTAAATCACTCTTTGGCCCAAATTAGGGGGTTTCCAACAAACTTGGATCATCGCTTATTGAGAGGGAGGAGGTAAAGTGTAATAATGCCTTTTTTTCTCAAAAACCTACATTTGATCGTATTAATATTTTTTTTCTCAAATTAAACTTAAGACAAACTTAAAATTGGTTTGTTTCGTTTCAGTAATATTTTAAGTATTATTATCTAAATTATATGCCATCTAATGGATGACGTGAAAATTAGTGACACAGCGTATACAATTAATTATACATGCATTTTTATCTCAAGGATAGCCGGTGTGCAATATGTGATATTCCCAGATTCAAAAATGACTGAGTAAATTCTCATTTTGCACACACATTTTTGCATTCATCAATTTATGGTTTATTGTTTCCGTGTTATTACTATACATATGATCTAAGGGCATTTACAAGTTCATCATTTGTATGCGGCTACCATATTAACTCAGCTCTGATTTAAAACGTCACAAATGCAACTCTTAAAAAGTTTATTTTTAAATCATATTCATAACATGCAAATTAATTAGAGGTATTTATTATTATGTTTTATATGGACATACAATGTTAGGTAATAAGCAAGTATATATTATTTGTGAAGTTTTTTAATATAAAACAACAAAATTTTAACACTACTGTTTTAGATATACATTTATTTAATAAATTAACATGAAAAGACACTGATTTATCACATAAATTTATATTTATTGATGCATTCCGATGAGCATGTATATCGAAAACGGTAATGTTAAAATTTTGTTGTTTTATATTAAAAAAACTTCACAAATATTACGGAGATATACGGACGTTATTCAACTTTTCAATATTAAGTATATATTAGATACATATACCTACCTACTCAGATTAATTTTGTGGTTTGATAAAAGCATTATTGTTATTTTATTTTTTCAAATTAAATTAAACCTGAAGACTTTTTCCATTTATTTAGCTTTTTCGTGGGAGGTGGACTTTTGAGGCAAATACAAATACGTGACGGCTATTTTTCCAAATGCGGCACAGTTTATTTCCGGCATAGGACAAATGCGGCAATTCTTAAAATGAGAAAATGACAAATGCTGCACATGACAAATGGGGCAGGGCTATTTTGCCAGGTGCCTCAAATGTCTAAAATGAATGCCTCATTTGTCCTGTGCCGCAACTGTCTTAGACTTATTTGTCTTAGACCCATTTGTCTTTGTCGCAAATGTCTTTGCTGCACCTGTCTTTGCCTTAAAAGTCACACCACTCTATTTCGTTACTACTATAAGACTTGTGACAGGCATTATTGAAGTGCATTTGGCGCACAATAGTTTCTTTAAATTTTGACATAATTGACCAGTGTAAAACTTCCGTTAACTGTTCTAATATACCTTATACATGCTTTTTCATCGGCTTCCGTAAGTCTTTTTAGAGGTTACATTATATATAAAGCAATAGCCTATGTAAATAGACTATTGCTTTGCAAAAGAAGCTGTTTGAATGAATTTCAGCGAAGTAAAATTATCGGTAAGGCCCCTCCTAAAATATTACGGCAGCCGTACCGAAGCTCAAAATAAGATATATATATATATATTAATTACATTTAAATTAAATATTTTTTATTACATAATTTATTGAAAACAGAAATAGATATTTAATATTAGATTGTTTTTTATGAGATCGGCAGTGGTTACATTATATAATTAGATGATTAATTTTTTTTTTGGTTTTTTATATACATATTTGGTTTTGGTTGGATTTGAACCTGGCCCTCTCGCATGCAAGTCCGATACGTTATCAACTATGCTAATTTGTATAATGAAAAAAGTAACATTTTAGCTTCGCTAAGACTTATGGCGGGAACCAATAGCTTTTCTATCGAATCTATACCTTGTGAGTGACGTGAAACCATTTCTTGTCTAGTGAAGCAATAGCTTGCCAAACGAAGCTATAGCTAATCACGCAATGCAATGCAATAGCCCAAATTATAAATAAATAGGAGTTTTTTTATTCCCAGCTAACCGCTATTTTACTTAAAAAATATTATGGAATTTTTAAGGTTTTTTTATATGTTATACTAAAGTTTCTCAATAGTTAAATAGAAAGAATTTAAATATGTTCATAATTATTACTTTTTTTTAAATAATAATAAAAATAAGTAAAGCCGAACTTTTAAAATTAAAGAATAAAGTTATCAAGTTATAATTCTCCAAAAAGTTTGTAAGCACTATAGATAATAATCAATTATTTGTTTGAATATTTTAATAAATAATGAGTAATTTTTTACTGTTATATTTCTATCTCTCATTTGTTATTTGCATATAAACACAAGCAAAAACAAGAAAAAGGACAATCAAGAGTAAAATTTAATAAAATAGTAAAACAAATTAGCTTTGTTAGAGCTTCGTTAAAACTAGTGACATGAAGCAATATCTTGTCAAGCGAATTTATAACTTATCCTGCGAAGCTTTAGCATGTGCTTTAGGTTTTGTGTGTGCGCTTATATGCAGTTTTTCAATATTTTCATAAATCGCTTAAAATTCAAATATTTAACAATTTCTATTTTTCATTCAAACTTACTAAAACATTATTTATTGTTTTAATTTTAACTATGTATTTTCAATTTAATTAAAAACATGAGCTTTACATGTATAAATATTAAAATTCTTCATAAACTTAATATTTTTTTTGTTAGATGAGTTTTTTATTTTTGCAGAGTACATTTTTAGACAAAAATTAAAGTATTACAGTATTTCAGATATATTTTAAAATCAAAATATCATAATTTTATTTGAAGTTTTCTTTATTTTTTTTATACACTCTAATGTACGTGCATTGTGCTGACTGACGTCGTGGGATGTTACTCTGTTAATTGGCACTTCTCGTGGATCAACGTACAGGAGATTACTTATAAGAATCGCAGACAGCACATTACTCTTTTTTAAAATAGTATCACGCTCTTTCTGCACTATTCTCCCGTACGTTTCCGATTTTTTTTAAATTTATTCCACGAACTCGTATAGTTAGACGTGATTTTTCGATTAAATTTTTTATTGTCGTTCTTTTGACAGTTGCCTTTTTACAAGCTTCGTAAAAAAGTACAGAAGAAGTCTTTGCTTTGATAATACTTCGGATTACAAGTTATATACAGGCTTCTTGCTACGCTCCGGTAAAACTGTTCAGAAGAAATCAAATACTTCGGATGACAAGTTTTATAGCGAATACTTGACATAACTCCGAATAAGAAGCTATATCGAGCTATGCTTTACAAATATATTTTATGATGGCATATCGAAACTTTATCAAATTCAAGTTTTCTCACACTCTTTACGGCTTTTGGATTGACCTCTATAAGACCTTACATAAGTTATTACCGAAACAATAGCCTTTGAAATGCCTAGCTTTGTACCACAAGTGTTATATCAACTTTATCGAGGAAGAAGCTTCCCAAAATATCAAATCCTTACCTTATAGAAGGTAAATCGTTAGTTGGGTTTTTAAGGTGAGATGGTGCAAATAGTAACCTTTTTACATCTCCAAATTTTGCTTTTCGAGTTTAAATTAATTTTAATTTTTGATATATGACTAATTCAATAATGTTTCGTTAAAAAAAATTGTTCTTTAATATTTAAGGGGATACAAATTTGAATAAAATTTTTAAGAATAGAAATGTTTGGGAAAATTAATACTTTAGAACTCCATAATGTTTAAAATAATATATAACAAAGAACGGTTATAAATAACATATATATATAATATATAGTATATATATGATTGTGGTCGTTATTTTGAAAGATATCGGGCAGCCTCCCTAATTTACTCAAAGCACAAAAACACAATTTGTGGATTTTTTTCAGAATTTTATATTTATCTTTAAGGGTTAAAGTTTTCTATATAAAGTTTAATACATTTTAATGACTTTGTACATAGTATTTAATTGTTGGACTAATTTCGGGACTAGAAGTTTAAAATTCTCAGAATTTAGTCTACAATAAAGATTCTACAATTTTTAAAAATACTCACCTTTCCCTAATATTTAGTATGGGTAACCCCATTATAAAAAAGTTTATTTGGCGAAAAGTCTGAAATGGAAAATTTAGAGCAGAACGTTAAAAAGAAACTAAAAACGCCAAAATTTTTAGTTTTGCTCTCTTATCACAATGTACATATTTTTTATGGGGGTTAATCCATCCCCATATTAGGGGTGTTTTAAATTTGTATGAAAATTCCTAATATGACAAAAAAATAATAGGATCGAATAAATGATTTTTAAAAAAAAACTGCATCATTAGATTTTACCGCAAAAATGTTCCGATTGCGATTCTTTTAACCCCTTATTTCCTATCCTTAGTCCCAAAAAAAACTTTGGGTGTAAAATTTAATAATGCAGTTATTTTTTAAATAAAATATTTATTCGATCCTATTTTTTTTGTTATATAAACATTTTTCATACCAATTTAAAACACGCCTAAAGAAGGGATGGATATTTGACCACCATAAAAAATGTACATAGTGATCAGAGAGCAAAATGTTTGCGTTTTAGTTTTTTTTTTAAAACATTTTTAATTTTGCATTTCATCCCTTTCTCGAAATTACTTTTTTTATAATGGGTTAACCCATACAAAATATTAAGGGCAGGAAAGTTTTTTTTTTAAATTGTAACATCATTTTTGTAGACTACATTCTATGAATTTTAATTTCCTAGTCCTGTAATTAGTCCTATAATTAAATAGTAGCTATAAAGTCAGTAAAATTCCTTGTAGGGTAAACCGTCAATTAAAAATTCTAAAAAAAATTCACAATTTTTTTTTATTTGTTTGGAGCATATTTGAGGGACGGCCCGATTAAAATTTGATAAAAACTCATATTACAACCACCCAAATATATAGGTAAAAATACTTATATATGGTATATAAATATAGAAAAAAAGTAAGGGAGGGGATAACCAGTAACAAATAAATAAAATACTATAGAATCGTAATTATAATGCAAGAAATAAAGGTATTATTAATAATTATTAAGGGGATGCGGAAATAGACACAATTGCAAGCATTTAAAATGCTCACGCAGGCTTTCTTGAGATCGATAATTTGTTATGTCCTAGAGGTAGGGCAGTAAATTTCAATCTATAACATCAAATACCATAAGAGATTTTATACATTGTATTGTATAAAAGAAGGTGATTGGTTTTGCATTTTCTTAAGATATGAAAAGATATGTCAATACACCATTTCAAATTTGATTGAAAGTAAAAAAAAATACAATTTACAATAACAGATATCTATAAAATCCAATCGCTCACTTACGGTGTGGTGAACTAATCTCAAGAGACTTATCGTCACCGGGTATTTTGTTGTTGATGTTTTTTTTTGTTTTTCAATAATGAGACTTAACGTCACAAAAAATCCTGAGAATAATTCTCACGCCGACTGTGACTTATTCTCAAAAGACTTAACGCCAGGAAAAATCATGAGAGTAAGGTACAGTTGGACTGTCACTTATTCTCAAGAGACTTACCGTCACGAAAAATCCTGACAATAAGTCACAGTTTTGTGTTTTATTAAAAAATAAAAAGAAAAGGATGTAGCTCGCCTTGAGAAATGTATGTATAAAGGAAGTGATTTCTTATTCTTTACTTCTATTATTTAAAGTATTATGCTTGTTTTTTGCGAAGCAAAATAGTTTAAAAAACAAGTAAAAGATTAGCAAACACTATTTTAATTTTATTTTTATTTTTTTGTGAGATGGAACATTTTTAGCAAGATAATTCCGCAATTACTCTTCTCCAGCGCGTTAATTTTGCATAAAAATCTTAACGATAATACACAGGCCGACTGTGACTTATTCTCAAGAGACTTAACGCCACTAAAAGTTGTGAGAGTAATGCACAGGCAGACTGTAACTTTTTGTCAGGACTTTTCGTAACGGTAAGTCTCTTGAGAATAAGTGACAGTCGGCCTGTATATTAATTTAACGATTTTTACTGTCGTTAAATCACTTGAGAATACTACAAGTCAGTAGAGACTTATCGTCACATTTTTTTGTGACGTTAGGTCTCTTGAGAATAATGCACAGAGCCGTCACTTGCAATAATACATAAGTGCCGAATCGTATATATTTGTATACCTAATTTATGAACTGCTTCTAAAAAATGAAAAATTAAAAACAAAACAAATTATGAACCTAAACTAATAACTTTGTTTAACTAATTGCTACTTTAAGCTAAACAAACAAAACTTTCCACTGATTTTTTTCACTAAATTTTGTCACTGAATTGGTTGCATTTTTATATCGGTTTAGAATGCCATTAAAAATGCATATTTCCTACGGCATAGTACACTTTCCGTTTTTTAAACTATAATTACTTTTGATTTAAACTTGCTTAATACACTCTTATTCACTGGAGATTTAATCTATAACACGCAAACGAGCATAATTTGATTTTAAAATGGTAATAAACTATTTTTTGTATTTAATTGATGTTGTGCGTTGTACCAATGTTTAAGAAACTTCAATTAAATACCTCACAAACACTTTTGATTCAAATTAGAATCAACAATTCGCTAAAATACGCACCTTTCAAAAATGTTATACTAAACTAGTAAAATAGTAGCACCAGTTTTATGAAACCGAAGCGAAACACTAACTATAAATGCTAGCTACTTTTATAGATATGACCAAACTCAACGTACGTATACGATGTACTGAGATATAATAGACACACGAGGACAGTCTCACAATAAATAAAACATTTTCTATAGTCTCTCATATTTTATACAAACTGGAGATCGAGTAAAAACTTAGCGTAGTACTTTAATCCATTCTCTATAATATAATTGTGAGCTACCAATTTAATTCTCTGAGAGTACTCAAAATATTGTATAATATATACAATATAATTCTATAATTCTAAATCTCTACAATAAAAAAAAATTATTAATATTTAAGAAACATATTATACGTTTACATACCGAGCAACGAGCAAAGCATTGTAATAGTTACGTACCTGACGCATGACGTGGCAAATTCAAGTCTGTAAAAACAATAACATCAACAAGTATGAATTCGAGTATTTTGTACAAAGAAAATAATTGTCTATTATTATATTTTTCATATAGTTTACGGCGTCCCATAGTTTTATTGTTTTGGAAAAATTCATTTTGTAGCTTATTTTAAAATAAAAAAATATATACATTTTTTTATAATCCAATATCCATTATATTGTTTGTGGCTAATATTCATTTAAGTTTTTTTACTTCCCTGATGATGATGAAAAGTTAAAATAAATCACCCACTGAAAGAAAAAGTTTTTGTAGCTTATTTTAAAATAACAAAAACATTTTTTTTTTAAAATCCAAAAATATCCTTTATATTATTTGTGGCTAGTCTCCATCTAAGTTTTTTTTCAATAACCCTGAGCGGTGAAAAGTTAAATTAAATCACCCTCCGAAAATTGACCCCGTACGGGACGTGTTAGTCTGACTGGGGGCAAAGCTGTAGGCGATTACAGTCAGACGTGTCTGGAAAAGATCTAGGGTGTGATTCCAGATGGCACGTTGAGAGTTTAACAACTCTCCAGACCCGAGTTAGGTGTAGAGCCAGCACTAGTGACATACGGTTACAAGGACTTGTATCCCCTTGAGCTGAGGTGCCTACTTCGGCTGGAACATGGGGTGGTGGTTTTCACTAGGCCCACAACATCGGGCCGTCCTTTCAAAACTTAAAGGTTATATAAAGTGACGTTAATTAGAGAAAGATCTGCTCCAAATTTTCCAAATACCTATTTATTCTTTAATCGCCCATTATTGGCCTGATTCAGACCATTTAATCAGTCAAAACTGACCAATTAGCTGATGAAGTGATTAAAGTTAATCAAATATATGTTAATCAGCAAAACTACGAACTCAAAAAGTCCTTTCTTGTTATTCACGGATTAAGTTTAATCAGGACAGAAGAAATTGACCCATAATTGTTTTAATTTAAAAATTAATTTCAATTCTCTCGAATACTCAGAAATCTTTTGATGTATAGTTTAAAGCAATTTACACTTCCTAAATCCCATATACCTGCTGATGTATTTGTATTAAAAATCTTTTTCTATAATGTTTTTTGAGTATATCATCTATTCCGGAAATAATAATTACACACTAATTCTTCGATTATTTCCCATTATACGCAACTAATTTTACGTAAGTAATATACCTTGTAATAACGATCCTGGGTCTTCGAATGTCATATAGCTAGTGATCTTGATATTATATATAGATCCATGCGACTAAATTCTTTATACTCGCGCATAAAGTCCTTATAAACATGGATGAGTTTCCAGAATCGTTTCGTTTTGGTTCCAAAACTATTGTTACCAGATTAGATACATCAATATATATATATATATATATGGATGATCAAGTTTGACATAAGGATTATTCTACTTGTTTTGTTTACTGTTTAGTATAATCCAAGTGCGTGTGCGTTGTTATGATGGAACAGTTTGTTATTTGTTCATGCTGTCTCATGGTAGAGCCCCAGATTCAAGAGTGGTATCGTGGTTCCAAAACCATTGGTAATATGTGTCCACTTTCAGGCCCGCGTTTAAACGTTATCCAATGTCAAGGTTGCCCAGCTGTTGTGACCTGTTTGAGTGCTAAGTGCAGCTAGCGACGGTCAATTGCAGGTGCATGAACACTAGCATATATATGTTTATGTATTTATTTATTTATCATTAAAAGAATTACATTCAATAACAGTTTACAAAAATGTAGAATGCAACAGCCCAAGTTAACATACTTTACAAAAAATATATTTTTAACAATCAAATATCGTATTTGAAGTTGTTTTGAAATTAAATATTTCAATATGACAAAAAAGTATAACGTGGTATTAAGTTTTTATATTTGACGATAAAATCAGAGAGTATTTGTAGTTTTTTAAATGACATGTTTCAATATGACAAAAAAAGTTTTTTTTTTCTTTTTTAATGATAATAAAGTATGACGGTATTTGTTGTTTATGAAATAATATATTTATTTTTTGCAAAAATGTTGACTTTTTGTGATTTTGACAATAAAATATGATAGTATGTTAAAAATATGTCAAAAAGAAGTATTTCTTTTAATTTATATTGTTTCTAAAAAAATATGTTTTGTTTTCTTTTCTTTACAATAGAATTAAAAACAGAAACGTATTTGTAATACTAATCAGTAAATTTAATTTGACAAAGGTTTTTGCATTTTGTTTATATTTTTTTTAAAACTCGACTATTAAAGTTAGTGTAATTTATAATTAACAATATTTAAAAGATAAGTTATACAGCTTTTCCCTAATAATTCTAGACTATTTATATTTTTCACTTCCTCTAATAAAATTCGAGAGTTTCCGGATTCGTTTCGTCTTGTTTCCAAAATCATTGAAGAGTACCATATATGTCTTGTAGCATTTTGTCCTTGATGGAAAAAGATTTAAAATTGATACAATATTAAATAAATACATTTTTTCACACATTGATCAGTGATTGTCTTGTTTGCTTCTGTTAAGCAATGTAAGCTGTTATAAAAGAGGATTCATGAATTATTATTGTTTTAATGTATTTTTTAAAATAACGATCAAACAACCATCTTCAGTAAGCGCGAATTATTATAATACAACATTTTTTCAATCTTATTGTTTTTACCGCAATTCCATCTGCGCTGCTATTTATTTACTATTTATTCGATTAGTTAAACTCAATGCGGCCCTGCTTTCAGCAACGCTCCCCACCCTAATTTTACACGAAAGAAATTCAAAAACATTTCTTAAAAACAGTACCCATTCAGAAAGCTTTTATATTGTTGAAAATTCACCACTGTGCTGCGCCCGCTTGTGACCCAACACAATGGAACACAAGAATTATGGTTAGACTTTGCTCGGCTAACCCCATTCCAATTACCCACCCTTACACAACCGCGAGAATAAAATATTATAATTGGTGCATAAAAATACGTGCGTATAAATTACCCGCTCGCGTTTTGCGGTCAAGAGTTGCGTTGCTGCGCCTCGCCGGCCGCCCGCAAAAGCTCTTCAATGCAAATGCTTGCAATTTCATGCATTTCTTTCCATAAAGCTTTCTTGATTCATCTTAGCGACTGTTGGCCGTGGAATTCTCGAATGGAACTGATATGCATAAGTTTCGTATTTAGTGCACTTGTAATTGTTTTAAATAATATGAAAGCGCGGGGAAAATTATGTTGAAAAGAAGTTTATTCTCCATTGAAATTTCGGCTGGAATTACTTTCAATTTATTTGCGCTGTTTCCGCGTTTCCGCGTTTCCGGGTGCTCCTCGTGCTTATAACGTCCGAAAAACTGTACAAGTTTTATAAGTTGAAATTAAGCGAGCTTGCTCGTGTGTATGTGTGTTTTTCTGTGTTAGCTTAAACCTTTTTAAGTTTCCTTACTGCTTAAAATACGAGAGAATTGGCAGGAGTTTTTCAAGTTTTCTGTGCCTTACTTAAATTCAAGAAAACGCACGGTTTTTTCCTCTTTGCCATCGAGATCAAAGCGAAATAAATTATTTGTGCATTTTGTGCTTTGCGTGCACATTCCTATCGGAGCGGCCGGCGCGGCTCCGGAAAATATACGCGCATATGCCCGAACCCTTTGGAGCTTTATGCTCAGACACAATTTATGCGCACTGCAGTACAGGAATGACGGATAGATGTAATACGGGTTCGAGAGAGAGAGAGAGACAGACTTTACGACTTAAGTCTTGCGTAAGGTTTAGGTTTTTTGGAACGTTCCATCTAGGACATAACGATGCATAAGTCATTTTTCTACGCACATATTTTCCGGTTTTTCCACTGTCGCGCGCGCCGTTATTACATAACTTTGGCAACGTAGTGGCTCTTACCTTTTCCGATTTTTTATACTATATATTTTATAAAATATATATAGTATATTATAAAAGAAACACAAAGTATAACATATTTTATGGGTTTACATAGCAAAACTTCCGCTCCGGCAAGAACAATACGTCTCCGGGCGGATGGGTTTTCCACGCAGCGAGCTCGCACTTTGTCGCAACGCTGCGCGATCTCCATGTGAGTGTGTGTGTGTGTGTGTGCGTGGCATTTATGCACACACACTCACACAAAGCACATAACATATAATTTATGTATTTATAGCATATTTGAAAATTTCGACTTGCTCAGCACAAAATATTCAGCCGTGAAAAAATCATAAGACTGCAGATGACATCTACCCCATTCACATTTATTATCGTATATAGCATTTAAATTCAAATGCTATCTTTTATATAGTATATACATAGGCACATATAAGCATAAAAATATGTATAAATGTGAGCCATGTAATATAGAGGCATATATAATAAAGTGTCTGCAATATTTCAGCTGCCGGGGAAAGAGGAGAGAAATAGCACCAAGCTCACGCGCACGTTCTCAGGATGAAGAGGAAACAAAGCTTCTGGCAGCCCATTACAGAATATTATGTGTTATCTGTCTATATTTATACATTATTTATTTTAATATAATACAAATATAATATACAAATATAATATATCGTTGAATATAATAATTCAATACGAGCTGCTGCATTTGATTCAACAATCAAATTATGGTATGCAAAAATACTGCTTCCGGCATGAATGCGATTCCTTTGAAAAAAAACTTTTAAATATAATGAATACATATATTTGAAGAGATCAAATTACTACCGAAATTTTAGCCCAATATATACATATGTAATTTAAATTAAGAAATTCAGATGAAGTGACGATATTTGTGTTTTTTTAAATTTAAATGGAATTTCAATGATACCGATACCGCATCGAAAAAAATTAAATGAAATAAAAAGTAAAGTAATTCGTTACATAAATTATTCACTATCCTTCTTTGCGATAAGCTGAATTGTCATTGGAGGCTTAAGATCCATGATCAAAGAACTACTGAAGATGTCAATTATTGAACTCGGAATAGATGTTTTTAATTAAAAAGAGCGTTTAAAAAATTGCAATAAGAGAGATTATTTGATATGACATTATTGTGAGAGTGCAAGTTGATAGACCCAAAGACTTAAGACCCACACAATTAAAGGTCCAAAGTGCGTAAAGCCAAAGCGTGCATAAGGCCCAAAAATCCTTATACTCCATTAGTGAAAGATCCAAAAAAATTTGAAGCTCAAAGAGTGCAAAATATCAAAATATAAGAAGCATTTAGGGAACCGAAAATCGGTTCATTGACTGGACTGGGAACCGGACGCAAAATATGATGTGATTTTGTTTAACAGTACATAATTTATCGTAAATTTTTGACATTTCCAAATGGAATTGACTTATAATATAAGGTTGTCAAAAAAGTCCTGCGGAATTTTCGCTAGGTGTCGTTGCAAGTCCGTAGTTCTAGTTGTATTCATCGCATCGGATTATGCTATAGCTTGTTGGAAAGGTCTTTTCACGCGCTAAGAACAATTTTTTTGTTTGGTTCAGTCGTTCGTGACTTATAGCGTCGCAAACATGGAGCAAAATAAAGAGAAAATCCGGTATATTTTACAGTACTACTACGACAAAGGCAAAA
>JAAAKO020009955.1:0-18090 GCA_010015015.2 Bolitophila cinerea | reverse complement strand
TGTTTGGCGTTGGCGTAAGGCTACTTGTATTTTCATTCCATATGCTGGTGCCTCGGAACAGGAGGAACCAGGTTTTGGGCTGGGAGAAAGGGTTTTGTGCTATCGCTTATGTCGCATATGGAGGCCTGTGTCAAGCACACTGTTCCGTTTGACAACTTTTTTACAAGTCACAAACTTTAATAACACGTTTGTCGATCGATGGATTCTTCGCTTTGGGAACTGTTCGTAATAATCGGATCAATCATGCTCCCTTGATGGACATCAAGGAAATGCGAAAAAAGCCACGCGGAAAGTCTGACTTTCGTTTCGATACGAATAATTCTATACTCGCGGTGCGTTGGAACGATAATGCGGTAAGCTATACACAAAAGCATACAACTTTGACTATCAGTTCATTATTATCATTTCATTTATATGTTATTCATCGTTGATATGTTCTTCATTTATTTTAATCTTTTCAGGTGGTGACCTTCTATCAATTTTTTTGAGCTATACACCAATGGCTCGTGCGAATCGGTATGATCGAAAACAAAGGAAAATGATTACATTTGGTCATCCAATATAATCATACCATGGGAGGTGTGGATCATTTTGACAAAAAATAGGTATTTTGAGTACACACCATGGACTGTCGGATATTTAAATACCCATTAGGATTATACATGTCGTGACGCTCAGGTGTTGATATATCGCTTTTTGATTTTCTCCAATGGTTCGCGTTTTTTGTTTTCCCATTTTCCTATATTTGAGAGCACTTTAAAAAAGAATTTTTCGACAAAGAAAACATTCCGATTTTAACCTATACAAAACTAAAGGAAAACTGCGGAAAACTATATTGTTCTATTTTACTATTTGGGCCTACCCTTCCTCTTTACTATAAAGAAAAAATACCACGATATCTGCTCTAGATTTTTTTAAGTGTCAACACTTTCTTGGGTATTTAAATACCCAGTAGGCTGGAATGGGTTAACCAACCCAAAAAACGGGTTTCAATACAATGTTCGTACAAATACAATATAATTAAATACCTTCAAGCTTCAAAGTTATAGGAGAAATACAATTTGTTGGTTTGATTATAATAATTATTTTTAATAAATATTCGTTTATTTTCGAAAGTGTTTTATTTTTTAACAATTTTTGCTTTCACGTAAGCTCTATAATAAAAGTCCGAAAATAAAATAAACATGAATACATTTTGCGTCAAACCAACGAAAGCCAGTGCCTTTGGGTATCCACAATCGAAAAACAGAAGCGGATTTAGGAAATGCACCACTAGAATTCCGAATTGGAGCTATACAATTTAAAAATGTTAATCGAACCTTATCTTTTTACATGTACGTATAAACAAATATACATTGCAATTTTATATTACCAGTTGTATTTGAGTAATGTGTTTTTTCCACCAGATAGACTGCTTCAGTTCAGGATTGTAGGATGTCAGGAAGTAGTATCCATACATAATGACGTGTACAAAACAATTTATGATACCCAACAGTGTGCCGTGACTACCTGTATTATATAGAAACATTTTACATATATAATACATATGTATATAAAACGATATGTGTCAAAACTTACCAGACAGAAACTTGCTGTAGATGTATGTGGCCAAGACCATTCCCGTGTGGTGATAAACGTGCAGGAACGTTATTTGATTGTTTTTCTTTCGCAATACAAAGAAAAGCTAAAGATAAACATACAGTTAGGTAAAAATTAGGCAGTGTATTTAAAAACTGTGCATTCACTTGTATATGACATTTAAAAGTAAACCGATACTCTCTCAAATCCCTTACCATCCCATACGAAATAAAGGTCCAGTGTCCGATATCGAAAACCAGACACGCGACCATTTTAATGGGTTCACTCGATTAGTCAGATCATGGATAATGTGACGCATATGCTGAACTGCTCTAGTCTTGAATCTTATTTTTGTTCTAGTACACATAACACATTCCCGATGAATAGGAGTCCTATTTGCCTTTAAACCGACTCTAACAGAATTATCAATGAAAATATACATACTTTTTGAGATATCTTTATGTACAACGATTTTTTTTGCTATAACGAGCACCAACGAGCAACGAACTGGAAACATCAACGATCAACGCCATCTATACGTGTTCTATATTTGGATGCTTTTTTTTAAATTAATTGAAGGCATCAATGTCCCGTTACCCGTTGTTTGAAAACGCAGAAAAATTTCAAAAAACTATATATATATTTATAGAATGTTGTTACTGACTCGGACTCTGATTTTGTTTCCACATTAGACTCGAACAGGGTGCATCAAGTTATAGCGGCAGACTCACTAACAAACCTGTCACTTTTGGACGCCGGCCGTGTCGTTAAGAATTATTTTAGATATAAAAATGTAATTTAGATAACATTCCGTCGTGCAGTACAGACATAATTAATAATCCTCGAGAACAAAACAGAGCAACCGTTTCTAACATTAAAAGGAATGAGAAAAAAGGGGAGTTTCTGAATTGTTTTTGCTGCCGGAGTATCTTTATTGTGCCCTCTGATAGACGGTGCAAATCTTCTATACTCATGCTACATGCTACAAATTATTTGGCCAGACTTCCAATTGTAGATGTGCCTAGCAAGATACCACATCTATATTAATATAGACTGAAGTCCAATAGAAGTGTATCGTTTCTTGTCAATGAATGTCAAACTAAACTGACACAACTCGCTCAACTGAACTCTGTTGAACTCATATGAATACCATACCGATTATTAGAGAAATGAGAAGGCTCATGAGCTATCCCTTAAGGGTTCAACTACAGCCTTCATAGGTCCCGAACCGGCGCTTGGTATCGCACGTACAAATATACACACTGAAATAATGAACTGCATTCAAGAAATGCATTCTTCACAATGGAAGTCTCTCTTTAAGTGTAGGCAAACTAGAACTTTCTTCAGCAAGCCAACCGCAAGATACGCTAGAAAATTTTAAGACATGAACCGAAAGAAGCTTCAAACCATTGTTAATGTGGGAACCGGAACCGATCAGTGACTGAGAATTGAGGGAGGAAACAGCTGAACCTATGTTCCTATCAAGAGGCTGAAACATTATTTTTGATTCACTATAATATATTATCACTGGGAGAGGCATAATGGACGCACTTCGAGGCCTGCATTCAGATTTTCTTTTTCAACAGTCAATCTCCCGAATACATCTATCTATATCTATCTATCCTCCCTGAATATTCCCATCAGACTATTTGGTTGGATTGTTATGAAAATTCGTTTTTGGGGTCATGAGGACAAACTCTTTCTTAAAATATATAAATTCCGCCGGAAGCAAGTAGCGGCGCGTGAGTGTGAGTGTATCTATAAACTAATATACATATATAGAAATTTATACAGAAAGATACGCACACGTGGTTTTAGTGTTATCTTGGATGCGGTCATTGTGAATTAATATATATATATATGTAGTTTTGTAGGAATTTAAGACCCAAACGAGCCCAAAGAAATGAATAAAAAAGAGCACAGTGAAACAAACTTCGAAGAGTGTAGCTATCTATTTATATAGTAAGCAATTCTATTTAAAATAATTAGGTTGGTTTATCGAAAATTGATTGTAGTTAAGTTATAATTATAATAACGCAATAACACACATTATCATACTAGGACGGGTTAACATACTAGTTATATTAGATTTTCTGGCAAAAACTTCTCAGTGAGAATTGTCGCAACCATGCAAAATAGACCAAAAGTATATCTGCGTTATAGTGAACTATTTTATAAAAAAAAAACTTTGTGTAAAAGCAAAAAAATGTATTCTCGAAATGCCCGAAATTTTCGTAATGAATTTCTGAAGATTCGGGAAAAATATATTGGTCGGGAATTCTAGAGAATTCGTGAAAAGGAATTCTGAAGAACAATCACTAATCCTAAAGCCTATTAGAAAATCATTGGGTCTGAAATAAGTGAAAGCAGCCACAATAGAGGTATGTATAATACAATATAAGATTCTACCAATATAAAAGGAGCGCAAAAAGTGTCTTAATTGATACCTGCGTGCAGATCGTCTGGACGATATACTCTTCTTTCCCTTATAATTTAATCTACTAACAAATTTAGATAAAATATTAATATTAATTAATTTACATAAATATATAAAATTTCAAGCGAACATTCTTTTGAAAAAAGAAATATTTTCTACCAAAAATAACGAAGAAAGTTAGAATAAAAATTTTAAATTTATTTTCGATATTTAAATTGATAAGGATTAAAATATAACAATTACAAAGTTTACTTACCGTATCCAGCAGATCAATCAACTTGGTCAAGTAGTAACAATAGGTTAAAAAAACGACATTGTTCATCTGTGGCGTTCGAATTGACGTATCCAGTGGTTGACATGCTAAACTAAAGTTTCCGCTCCAATATGAGTAATAAAGGGCCTTCCAAAATAAAAACGTATATATATATATATCATTTTTTTCATAGAAATATAAATATTTATTTAAATATATGTTTATTCTTACCGCTCCTCCAATGATCGCATTCGAGAATATCTGTACGAAATTGTATACGTTTATAAGCGTACTTAGATTGTACGGTTTTCGATCTTTCATCCAGTTGGGACCCCATACTTTGACAAAGTACACATATCCCACTAGAAGCGCAAATATTGGAAAAGGTGATCCGATAAATGGATAGTGCTCGACTCGAGGATCTGTTAAACATTTAGTAAATTAAAATATGTTTTTTTATGTATTATGAAAACTTTTGCCTAGCCTTTGTATTCGTTGAATAACCAGTCAAAAAACTTGTACGTAGATTTAATAACTAATGCCATTTTGCTTGTAATTAACACTGAAAGAATTTAAACTGATTCAAAACCACACTGACATTATTGTATTGTAAAAGTTTTTGTTTTAAAGTCAACCAAACATATAGTGTATAAACTATCTGTATCGTTGACACTACACAACTAAAATAAATCTAGAAAATACAGTCGAATTGATCGTTTCCCGCTTCAGCGTCGTTGATCGTATAACAATGGAAAAGTTCATTAGAAATGCAAAAGAATTTGAACTACACAAGACAACGTTTTGTTTCCGATTTTCAAAAGGTCACGATTCCAAAAAAAATCTGATACAATTAATTAATTGGTTTTTATTCATGAATTAGCATTTTTATTTGGATGTATATCTGTGTGTGTAATTTAATTTTGTGAACATTAAACAGGGTACACTAATATTTTAGTTAGTTTTTATACTTGATAATTTTGACACTTTATTCTATTTCAGATTTTGTAATTTTTAAATAATAATATTAAATAATAAATAAAAATAATTAGATTTTGTATTTTTTTAATTTATTATTAAAAAAAATTATCGTATTTATGTGTTTAAGATATGCAGTTTTAACATTAATTTAAACATAAATAAAAACATACTAAAAATAATACTAATATTATACTGATAGAAGACTGTTGAAGCCATGTATAAAATAGACTTGGAAATATATTGCAGTCAAATATAAATTCGTCTATATTTTCAATAATCCGAAAGAATTATCCTTTTTTCATAAAAAATCATTTTAAAAATTGGAAAAATGATTTTATTTGATTGACGTAAAAATGGCTATAAAACGGTGTGGGTTAGAAGCGCCAGTCCCATATCCGCAGAAAGCACCAAAGACTACTGAGCTACAAGACATAATCCCTAAAGTCAGAGGCGCCAGTACTTTAAGTAAATTGGTGTATTGTATCTACTCGCTTAAGACTTAGGCGCCATACTTTTGTAGGAAAAAGCAGAATTAAACACAAAGCCACCAATTGAAGAAGCATTATTCATATTAACAATATTGTATTGATTGCTTTTTGTTTTTTTAGTAAAAACCACGCGAAGCGCCAAAAGAAAATCGCTATAAGAATTTAAAGTACCATAGAATGGATTGCTTGTTTTCAGCTTGTTTTTTGCTAATATTTTGCAAAAAATAAGCAAAATGTAAGAAAAAACAAACAAAAGACTAGCAAAAACCATTATTTTCATTAAATAAAAAAATTGAAAATAATACCATGTTAAAATATGTGTGCGCTTTTTCAAATGGCGGCTATTTGATTTAATTCTGCTTTTTCCGACAAATGTATGGCGCATAAGTCTTTAAGTGTTTAATACAATACCGCAATATACTAAAAGTACTGTCGCCTATGACTTTAGCGCTTATGACTTATGAAATAATGTTGTTGGCGAAGCTGTCTTGGCTCATATGTCTGCTCGTCCATTTTTAATGTGATGTCGTGCTTTTGTAGGACGAGCTGAGTTTTGAGCCAAAATATCTCCGCCAAACACATTACGTCACAAGAATTAGGCACATATGTTACTAGCGCCAATTGCAATTTTCAGATGATGAATTGTAAGCCAACTCTATGACGAAGCAATGTCACTGTCGCCATAACTTTATGAATGAGCGGTAATGTCAGACAAAGACTTTTCTGCACTAAATCTCTAAAAATAACAAAAAATATATATTTGTTTTATTTTTTAAAAGTCAAATGATTCTGGGTTTTTGATAGTCTTTTGCTTGTTTTTTGCTAGTATTTTGCTTGTTTTTTGCGAAGCAATCCACTACTTTGATATTGAATTGAATTTCCGAGACACAATGGTGTCTCATACTCACGGCTTATGTCCTATACAGAACAAAATATAGTTTGAATTATACAAGTAAAACTTTTTTTACATATAGGTTGTCAAAAAAGTCCTGCGGTATTTTTATTGAATTTTCATCTATTCATAAAATTGGTTACAATCATCCGATTTAAGTCAAATATACGCCGTTTTGTTCGATGACTAAATCCCAACGAGATGCCAACTTCATAATGCCCCTATTATAGAAGCTCGCTTCCCTATTGGCGAAAAACTCGGAGAGCCAATTTTCACAGGCCTATTTTGTGGCTAACTTCCGATTACCAAGCTCGTTCGCCATGGACAAAAGAAATAACCTGCCAGCCGAGCTCCTTAAGCTTCTGGCGCGTCACCAAAGATGTGTGTGGCCTGGCGTTATCCTGATGGAAGATAATTCGGCCACTGTTGATCAAAGATGGCCTCTTCTGCGATAAATACAACTAGAACTACGCGCTTGCAACGACACCTACCGAAATTCTGCAGGACTTTTTTGACAACCTTATAATAGACGATAGACGGACGGACAACGCGGGATTATAAGTCTTCTCATATTAGCTACGCTGGTATAGAAGCCTAAAAGTAACCTAAAAAAGACAAATGTAATACTAATATAGATATTAATGCATGTTTTCTATTTAATTTGATACTAAAAAAATGTTTATTTTGGTGAACGATATATTGCACGCATAAATAAATAATAAAATTTTAAACAATTTCCACAATCTCAATATTATTAAAAGAATTTTTATTTTACACAATAGCCATTATTTTTACGCAATATAAATCATAAAAAAACTCCAATCTTTTCCAACATTTTTAGGTATTGATATAGTTTGTATTTCTGATATGGATTTTTGCATAGAGAAAATTTCTCACGATTCTCAAAAAGACCACAATAATTTGCCTTACTGAAGACAATCACTCTGTGCTATACAAACACACTCACACATCACCACACTTATTCTAAATATATGTTTAGTCCTGCTTCACTCGCTTATTCCAGGAAATATAATTGAATGTGTGCGACCAAAACGCACAGAAACATTTGAGCGTGCGGCCTCACAAATATTTATTAAAACGCTATATATAGTAAAAGTAGTATAGTATAACTCGTATAGTACAGTAAAATTCATGTGCCGTTCATTTTCTGTCTATTCTATTTTCGAAATTAAATTATATTCCAACGCTCGAAAAACCTCTTATAGTTTGGTGTGCTTATATATAGTTTAGCTTTATAGTTTAGTTTAGACTTTAGAATTTAGAATTTAGATGTTAATATCATTTTTGTAGTGTGTATAAGCAATGTGTGCATGTATGTAGGTCATCACATTCTTAATATGCACGCGGTTATACTATATATATCCAAATTCTATATCAGTATATACAAATACGTGTATCCTTGGAGCTTAAATACGGTTACGGTATGTGCGTACGTGCATGCACTTATATGCTATTACCCCCTTCCGTACACGTTCGTGCGAGTGTGTGTGTGATGCATATATTGTGTGTATGTGTTTATGTGTGCGTCGCTCTCAAACATAACTGAAATAGTTTATCCCCCGTGAGTAAGTGTGTAGTTGGTATGCAGCAGCCTGTGTGTATAGTATAGACATAGACACCCCACAAGCACCCTCCGGGTTTCCAACGTGTACACGCGAGCGCGGGATTAAAGGGTGAATCACACACACTCATTCACTCTCCTTCGGTCTTTCTCTCTCTTGGTTTCGCTCTGTAGTTACACACCGCATACACACCTTGTTTAAGTTTATAATTAAAGTTTGTATTTGTCCAACCTAAACTTAACGCTGTGTGTAAAGCTTTTGCTCGACCAACGTAATTTAGATGAGTCTTAAATGGTTGGGATGTGCTTTAGAAACTGCTCAGTGATTTAGTTGATTACACGTCTGCACAGCAGAAAATTGTGCCATATACAAACGGTGTGGCCTTGTGTAGTATATAATATATAGTAAGCTTAGGTCGCCATGTCGTGTACGAGCACTGGGCCTATATCCTCTCAAAAATATATAGCATTTAATATATAAATGTATCATGTATAGCTCTGATGCGCATCTAATTCCTTGACAAAAGCACTAACGCGATACAAAATATGAAATCTCCGAGTAAGTCACTTTACCCCGATTGTGTCTATCTCTGTTGTGTATTTTTGTGTGTGTGTGTGTGTGTGTGTGCGACTGTGTCAACATTTGAGAGACCGCTTGCTTTACGAATAAAGCAATTCCATTTATTTTTCTGTGTATATATACTCGCATTTTACGTATATTTGTGTGTGCTTGTATGTATGCACCAAAAGGTAGAAATATAAAAGCTCTTTGTGGCATACATAAAGTTGCTAGAGAATATGACTTTACACAAAGGCCAAAATACAATAAAATTGCATTGGCAATCCTTAGAGCACAATATGTTACACACACACAGACACACACAGATAAGAACATATATACAAAACGGTTAGTTGTACTTGTGTGTGTGTGTGTGTCTGTATTAGTGTCTGCCCGTTTTCATCGCGTATCAGCTACATTTTAAAGATTATTTTCATCTTCAACAATGGAAAGTTGTGTATTTTTCAAGTTGAAAACTACATGTTTTTGTTGTTGTAAGCCATGTGAGCGCGCAACTTCTGTTCCTAGATCATCGGGCATTGTATGTATTTACAAAAAAAAAGTTATACCAAGGACCAAGCAAGCAAATGGATACGTTTACGTGCACATGTGACTACTGTTAGATAGTATATACTACGCATAAACTTAAAGGAAACACTGGGTTTTTTGCGCTTTCAGTGGAATGCTTATTTTCTCTTATACGAAAACTTTCTGTAAACATTGGATAAATAAATATTATATATAAATAGAACTAATTTACTGTGGTGCTGTTTCGCTGTCAGACATATATTTTATGTGTTTTCTAATTTAAAAAGAGTTAACACATTATTAATAATAGTTTTTTTTTAATAAGCTTTTAAGACTAAAAAACTTTTCATCAGGCGTATCTAAAAATTCTCAATTTCAAAATTACTCAGTTTAATATTTTGTTGTATAATTTGTAAATTTACCACAAAATAGTTTAAATCTTTAATTTTTTATTATCCGATTATAGATACAACAGATATGTGACTTTTAACCCGAGGACTTTCGCCAAAAAGTACATTTGTACTTTTATTTATGTAAAATAATCTCAACGGACAAAAAATATGCACACGATTGAAATTTGAACATGAGACTTTTCTCCAATTGAATTCAGTACAATCAAAATTTAACTATTTTTATTTTGTACATACGAAATAAAAATCATGATTTTGTGCACATACCACAGTATTTGCTCCAAACATATTTTTTTGATTATTACGACATCCGTTATATAGACTTTTACCCAAATGTTTTAGATTTGGTTTTTATCAAAATTTGTGCTGAATATTGCCTTTAAAAAAACTTATACGTATAAAGTCATTCCTTAAATGGACTTTTACACAAGAGGAATTTCACCCAAAATATTTTGGATTACATACAAATAATTTAAACAGTATAAATTTAAATAAAAGTCTATGAGATAAAAGTCCATTTTAGTTATTATTAAAATATATATTACATTATTGTATTAAAACATATGAGATTATATTATAAATGTTTGCAAATGCACACTAGAGTGGCCGTTATTTTGAAAATTATCGGGCCACACACACCTTCCCCCCTAATTTACTCGAAACACAAAAATACAAATTGAGGATTTTCTACAGAATTTTACATTCGTTTTAAACCCTCGACCACAAGGGTTACAAAATTATATATAAAACACAGTACATTTTACTGACTACTACAAATAGTATTTAATTGTAGGACACATTTCAAACCCATGAATTTAAAATTCTCTAAACTTAGTCTAAAAGAATTCTGCTACAATTTACAAAAAAATACTCCTATATTTGGCGAGAGGGCGAAATGAAAAATTTTGAGCGGAAACGTTAAAAAAAATCTCCGTTATTTCACCCTAATCACAATGTACATATTTATTTATAATTATTAAATTATTTATCCCCATTTTAGGGGTGTTTTAATAATATAATAATTTGTAATTTGCCAAAAATAAAAAAAATAATATGATCGAATAAATGTTTTAAATATTGTTTTAAATAACTGCATTATTATATTTTACCCCAAAATTTTTCCGTTTACGATTTAATTAACCCCTAAGCTCCCTTCCAGGAACGGGACTAAATGCAATAAAATAAAATCCAAAATGACTTATGCCAAACTTTTATTAAATCCAGAAAGACAAAATCCAGAAAAATAAAATCCAGAAAAATAAAATTCAAAAATATATATAATGTGTTGTTATTTTTAATAAAAAAAGCGGAAACGCTAAGATCAGGCGCGTGCATCATTTATTTGGGATGACCCTCGATTTTAATCACGCTAACACTATACCCGCATATTTTTGTGATTTTGTGTTTCTGGATTACTGAATTTTGGATTTCTGGATTTTGGTTTTCTGGATTTTAGTTTTTGGATTTCGTCACTAACCCCTCTCGCACCCTTAGCTCCAAAAAAAAAATTGTGGTTTAAATATAAATATGCAGTTATTTAAAAAAAACATTTATTCGATCCTATTATTTTTTTGTTATATAAACTTTTTTCATACAAATTAAAAAAACCCAAAAAAGGATGGACATTTGATAACAATAAATAATATGTGCATAGTGATCAGAGAGCAAAAATGAACGTTTTTAAGTTTTTTAAACTTTTCCGCTTCAAATTTTGAATGTCAGCCCATTCTCAAATTAACCTTTTTTATAATGGGTTAACCCATACAAAATATTTAGAGTTGGAAGGTTTTTTTTTAATTGTTGCAGCATTCTCGTAGATTACATTCTATGAATTTTAATTTCCTAGGCCCGTAGTTAGTCCTATAATTAAATACTAGCTACAAAAAAAGTAAATTTCCTTGTATTTAAAATATAAATCTTTAAACAGAAAAAAATTCAAAATTTTATTTTTTTGGAGCACATTTGAGTGGCGGCCAGAATAAATTCGTAAAAAATTCATATACCCTAATGTGAGTACTATTTGAGCCGTTATATAATATATATGTATAGCTGTAGCGTATTTGACTAGGTAGTTACGTCATACCCCAGTGGACGTGGGTTTGAGACCGGGTAGACATCAAATTAATCAACAACAAAAAACATGTTTTATTTCTGGTTTGCGTTCACCAGGATCTAAATGTTGCCTAGGGTACAAAACACCGACAAAGTGATGATACTTTTAATATAAAAAGCTTACAGAGCTTAACAGAGGCAGTCGTGTCAAACACGGGTTGTGTGTGCTAAAAAAATATAAGTATATATTTATAAAAAATGTAAAAGGTATTGTTTGATACTAGGATTTTTATTTTTTGAATTAATTTTGACAATCTTAGTACTGTGAAAATATTTTGTTTGATTATATAATTTGTCAAAAAATAAATTCCACAACTTCTTTTAAAAAATATTTTATCCGTTTTTATTTCAGACTGGCGAAGCTGTGGATACCCCCTAGTAGATCATAGATCATGAAATTATTTTCTATAAAAAAAACGTTCAAACCCCTTTCCAAAAGTATTTATTTTATATAAGAAAAAAATACTTAAGCTCATACATTTATCATACCTTTCGATGGAAAATCAATTTTAAAAATGTTTTTCGTTTAAAGAATGGCTAAATGTTTAAATTTTGTATATAGTGAACCTCCCTGACAATTAGTAGTGTTACCATAAACATAAAGAGATATAATAAAATATACTATATATCAATTTTATAATTTTTCATTAAAAAGTATTTAATTTTATTTGTATTTCAGCTTTTTAACTGCTAACAATAAATTTATTTTACCCAAATTCTTTCAAATTCCATTTATCTGCTGTATATAACATTGAAAGCTTGATATAATAAAACCTTTCAACGTGTACTATAATGCAATCCAAAAAAAGCTTTTCGAATTTATTCACAGCGAAAACCCATATAATCAAAGCTTTTTAGCAATAACACAAACCATGCATAACTTAAAGCGCGTTTTATAAGTACACATTTATATTTTATTTATTCTATATATAAGTGTATATTGTAATGTTAAAAAAAATGTTAAAAAAATAATATTAATAAGATAATAATTAAAAATTAAATGTTTTTTCTACCAAAAGCTAATTGTACATTATGTCTCCTAATCGCATTATTTCGAGATTAATCTCAAAATTTCACAACTGTCTTTAAATTCAGATATTTAGTCATTTTAGATAAGCCTTTACGTGTTTTATGAGAAATAACGTTTTAAACATGTATGGAAATATTCACAATTTTAAAAATCAAAATTAAAGTTGACAGATAAACAAGTTTTTCGAAACAAATAGTAAAATACAATAAAAAATTTCTTTTCTGAAAAAGTTTTAAATATAAATAAAATATATAAGTGTCATTATTTAAAGTATAAATACAAATGTTTTCAAAAAACAATGAAATACAATAATAAAAATACCTTTTCTGATAAAATATGAATAATTTAAAAATATATATATAATTTCAAGTATGAAAAATTATAATTAAATCAAACGGAACTTTAAAATTAAAATTAAATTAAATTATTAAATTAACAAAATGTGTTCGACAAAAAACTCGAATGTCAAAATTTGGATTCACTACAATTAATAATTATTAATCCGGAAATATCCGGGTTATTCGCACAAAAAGTACTGCTTTACTTTAATTTGAGATTTTTTGTCGAATTATATTCGTATAATATTTGTAAGTACAAGTTCAATATGTTTAGCTATTCTTACAAATACAAAATAAAATGCTAAATTTTTTAGTGATTAGAAACCTGGGAACCACTCGTGGTTTGCAAATGTTTTGAAAATCTTTGTTTTAATTAAAGTAGATTAGTTTTATTGTTTTGTTTTGGGCACGATTTTTTTTTTGTATGACAAATTCTTTTTTTGGTACACTTTAATGTTTTGAATAAAAATAAAAATTTGAAAACGTGCTTTCTTACTCATTTTCTTCAGGATTTTTTTGTGTATATATGTATTTTTTGCAAAATAGTTTGCAAATTAAAAACAATATTAGGGAACTTGGAGGAGTATAAGCTTAAGCAAATCCTGAAAAAGTGGTGTTTGGGTTTGCCGTTGCAATCTCCTCTTAAGGAAACTTTTGTCTAAAAAAAAGGAAAATCATCCCTAAAAAATATATGGAGTACTCGATAACACTTTGGAGCAGATTAGGGTATACCATAGTAAACGTTTATTCAATTATAGAAATATATATATATATATATATTTATATATAAATTCGTAAAAACTATATATTTCCGAATGTACTAAATAATTAAAGTATGTATATTGAATATTATAGAGTATTAGACACAATAAAGACTAAACACATAGTATAGTATAACAAAATGTATAGGCTTTTATTTCATTCAACTTCGACACAATATCACCGCGCTGACATACAATTGACAGTGACATTCCCTTTCTTTATCGCAATAGGTGTGCTCTGTCATTATATGTATATATATATATATATATATATATGCAGTACACATACAAGAAAATTCAATCAATCAATTAAATGAGATATAATTTATAAAGGCAGAGAAGTAGAAATACATTAAGTGAAATTGTCACCACACCAGATACAAGATACATAATTATTTTATTATATATACAAATATTATTATAATATATACAAAAACTATACTATAAATTAAAAATAAATATACCATTATAAAAATAAATAATAAATCAAATAATCAGTGCAAAACTGCAAACCACAGTATCCGCGGTGCAAATAAACCGCACTGAATAATTGATAATAATTCGGAATTACCGCAAAGCTTCTGGCAGAAAGCTTTTATACACTTGAATATTTTCCGGACGACGAGGTCGACATCAACGGAACCACACACACACCACCACAAGCAAAGTGAGAGTTAAATGCCAGGATGTAAGCCGGCTCATGTGCACAGCGCCGCTATGTATTAGCTTGTAATCAATGTCTCTGTGTATTATGTGAGAGTATACATACACACATAAGTACTTGTATGCGCCAGTATATGTGTGTGCAGTAAACTTGTGTTATTGTATTTTATAACATTCTGTAGAAGCACATGAGATGTCGTCGATGCCGGCAAAACACGAAAGAGAATAACAAAACAAAGAAAGAGCGATGGATCGATACGGATGTAATATATACAATACATATTCATAAGCCCATGGAACAGGATGTGTATAAATGGAGAAATATTTAAAAAAAATGATTTTTTTCATATTCATTGAAAAAAATTATATAATAATATAAAAAACAACAATAATTAAATATATTTTCAATTTGACATTGAAATTTTCAACCATTTTTAACAGCAAACATAATCTAACTAAGCTAGTATCTGCATTAAATCTAAACGTTACGTATACCAATCATACCAATCAACATGAATAGCATTGTCTCGTAAAAACATTGACATTGGATAAATTCAATCTATACAATTCATTTTGCATAATAAACCTTACAAAATAAAAACACATCCGGTAAGTTGCACCACTCTAAAGCGAACACTATCTGTCCATGGTAGATGCGCAACGATTCTGCTCACAATAACCGAGCATAAACCGAACACTCACACACACACACTCAAACTATCACACAGCATGTTTTACAAAGAGCATAAGGAAATCTTTGAAGCTTTTCCGCACGCAGCATATGAAGCCGCACCAGTTCGGCGCTACAACCAGTCTTCGTCGGAGCCGGAACGATGTTGGATCTCACACGGAAGCAGAAGCACCGATTGTTTGCATACACAGCTCCTCTGAAAATTGAAGAAAAAGTGGTTTAATTTATAAATCTTGCCAGGTCTGTGGTGTATCGAGTGCTCTGTGAATAGTGTTTAAAAAGTGTTATCCGTGCATAATTATAAAATATATCACTGTGTGTGTTTTGTGTGGGGCTTAAAGCTCTGTGCGTGTGTATTAGCCACCTTTCGCTGTCGCCGCCCGCTGCTGCTTTCGCTATTATGTGTTGCAATTTTTTAACGAGGACGTGACATGAATGCGAGCAGCAAAAAATCAATAGGCGTGATTTGCAAGAGGACCATTTGTGGTGCTTCGCTTAGAAGGGCTCTCTGCTGTGCACCTCGTTGAACGACATTACTACATATATTTAGAAAAATTAGAAAATAAATATATATTTATGTATATATATTGTACATTTTGTGTCTTTAAATCGTGAAGCTGCGATGCAGTTTGAATAGAAAAAATAGTTAAATTAATTTAAATAGCTCTACTTTACCGAGTGAACATTTTAGCCAAATTATGCTAATAATTTACGATTAAGTTAAATAGTGAATTTTTTTGAGTATATTTATAACCATGGATACGGAATCGAATTGCTGAACTATCATTGGAGTTTTTTGTAACTGTAGCTGTAAGCTTGTAATAGCATTTTTCGCAAGTTGTGATACTGTATTTTTGGTAAGTACTTTATAAGCTTTTATATCTATAATACTTCCCTTTCAGTTAGACTTTTGTGTAAACTACTTTTTATTTGTCTTAAAAAGCAGCTCTTCCTAACCATTCCAGTTTTGAAAACTTTAAAAATAAGGCTCTCTTTAAATTAATCTTAAAACTTTTTTGAAGACTGACACAATTCGATATAGTCTTCCGGTCAGTTTTTTGGATGATGTTTTTTTGGGCCATATTAAAGGTAATATGTCTTATATATATTTTTTTTTGGATTTTCATTTAGAAATGTTACTCCCGATGAAGTTGTAAATTCTATCTTTAAAATTGAATCTAATGCTATTGGTTTGAATAGTGTTTATTTAAAATGTTTTAAACTCCTTATTCCAATAATTACGCCATATATTACTTATTTGTTTAATTCAATTCTATCATTCTCAACATTTCCCCAAACTTGAAAGCATGCTAAAATTATATCCCTTGCAAAGAAGACAATCCCAAATTTCTCAACGATTTTAGACCAATTAGTATTCTACCATCACTTTCTAAAGCATTTAAAAGTTTACTATATGAATAAATGAACAATTATATTATATCCAATGATCTTTTCACTGAGCATCATTTTCATAAACACCACATGACGGTAACAGCACTTCTCAAGGTTACTGATGATGTTAGAATTGACATAGACAAAAAATGATTTAGGATTTTAATTTTTCTTAATTTTACCTAAGCTTTTAACAATGGTAATCATAATCTTCTTTTAAATAAACTAAAACTCATTTTTGATTTTTAAAATTCAGCTATTATGCTTATCGGAACAAATTTACGCTATCGTTTTCAAAAATTATTATCTTTTTTTCGAAAATATTTGACAGTGTCGCACAAGGTTTAGTTTTAGGTCCTCTCTTGTTTTCTTTATTTATCAATAATTTACCCAACGTAGTTCAGCATTGCAATGTTGATATAATTTCGCCTGTCAAAACAATAGTTGTACTGTTGTTTTGCTCCACCGATTTAGTGTTTTGCTGTTTTATTTGGCCCCTATTTGGATCAAGACTGTTTTCAAAGATCTTCCTAGTTGCTGCTGCACACATTGTCTACATTCCCGCACTTCTTTTAAGGTTGGTTTAATTATATTATTGAATTGGCGAATACCAATTTGTTTTGGGCGCCATGCCGGTGTCTCGTTCACCAACACAGACGTCACCATCTCGTTTACGATTACGTTCTGGTATGGAACGACCGAAAACTGAACCAAATGATCATACGTCACTTGCTACTGAAACTAGGGCTGCCATAAACATATTGACAGGTAATGCAGATCCAATCCAAAGCTTATGTGGATAATCGATATCGGGGATTCAAACCTAAAGCCAATCGAAGATAAATGAAATATTGATGAAGTTTGATTCAAACAATGAAATGATGTTCAGACAATTTAAGACCTTACTGGCCGATAACGAATATTTTAAAACTGAATTAATTGCTTTAAAAGATCTCAACAAAACAATTTTGGATGAACTAAGAAGGAATAAAGGGTGTCAGTGTGTCGAACACTTTGATCTATTGAAAACTGATCATACAGAAATAAAATCTACAATAGATAATGTTAAAAGATCATTAGAGACAAATCAAAATCTTCGTGTATCTGTCCCTCAAGAAGCTCGTGTTATGTTATCTCGTGTTTCCTATGCTAATGCTGTTAAGTCAAACCCCGTTCTGCTAGTCAAACCAAGAGATACTAGCAGTATACCCATTCCTGATGTACGTTCTTTTTCAAATGGTCATCATTATTGAATGTTCTTCTTCGGAAAATATTGAGAGGTTAAAAATGAAGCAATGTCAAAACTTGGCGATGAATATGTGGTCACAATCCCAACGTTTCAGCAGATCTCGACCCCGATGTTGCTATAAAAATATTAAGGAATCAGAACGACAACAT
>JAAAKO020009944.1:0-18093 GCA_010015015.2 Bolitophila cinerea | reverse complement strand
TTAACCACAATTGGTTATTAGCTTCATGCTTTTGTTTTATATGTTACTAAATAAGTTTTAAATATTCTTATCTATGAATGAATTGAGCTTTATTTTTTTGACCTGTCCGAGTGCATGTTTTGTATAAAGTGCGATTTTCATGTATCCGAATATCTATAATTTTTGGGGAGTTCTATTTAATTCTCACTAGGGAGTTCAATTTAATTCTCACTAGGGAGTATATATTTCTAAATTGGTACCTTTTTATTATAGGTTGTGCCAAAACAAATTTTTGCTCAAAACTACTGTTTTTTAAAAGGAAGAAAACATAACAAAAATATCGAATAAATTGAACTAAAACCATGCCTAGCCATTTAAACGACCGGTTTAAAATAACCATTCCGGTACGGTAATTTCCTGGGTAAATTAAGAGTTACAAACATCCAGAATCTCTTTCGACCAAAAAGTCCAAACAATTTTTAGGTTTTGTAATTTGCTCTTTTAATATAAATCCTGAACAATTTAAATTCCATTCTGATCCCCAACATTTTCTGATTGATCGTCTACGGCAATTTGTCTGTGTGCTGCTGGTATCTCTACGCTCGGCTGTTTGAAAACATCCAGTTGGGACACGTCTAGCTGTGATTTGGTAGCACTCGATACTTTTGAGAAATCCAATATAAACGGTTTACGAATTTCTGGCAGTCGGTGACCCTCGGCATTGTCAGCCTGATGCTGATTCATTTTTTTAGGGTCTACGGTAACTTTTGCTGCGTTGTCCATATTATTATTGTACTGTAGTCGATTTATTTTTTTGTTTAACCCAAATATGAAATAACATACAAAAACACGCAAAATAATTCAAATTTTAAGTTCTATTTTATTTGTCACACAATAGCTCTCGCATTCTTTGTATTAATAACAAAAATGTCTTCAACAAAAAATACAGTTTTTATTTTTTATCAAAGAGATTTGAAATTATTAACCTCTTTGGTTTTTATAGTTTTTTTTTTTAGAAAAATCGTAATTTTTGTGTTTTTGTTTTGCAGGATCGACGTAAAATAATCTTCAAAGATATCGTATCTCCTTCCCTGCAAGTATTTGAAGAAGACACTCGAATGAGTGCTGACTGTTTTACATCGCCAATCAGGTAATATATGTTTTTTTAATCAATTAAATGTGCCTATCAATCCAAATGCTAATAAATATATTTGTATATATTTGTTATGCAGAAATGTCGCAGAGTTCTTTCACAACGAAGAGTCACAGAGCTCGATGATTAGCAGTGCCAGTGTAACGGGCGAAAGTAGTGCAACCTCGAGAAAACGTGCAAAAATCGAGGTGGCCGATCCCGAGGGGTAAGTAAAATTACGAGAAAAACAAGTGCGGCAAATTATTTTATTTGTTTATATTACCATAGAAAAACTGAGTACACCGTCGACATGATTGCCGAGTACGATTGGCCGCCGCCGAAAGGCTGTTGTCCTTCCCGTAACCGTGACACCTACATGATACAAGAACAGGTGGCCGAGTATCTGGGCGTGAAGAGTTTCAAGCGAAAGTACATCGATCTGCCACGCCGCATGGTCGAAATGGAAGAGCGAAACTATCTACAGGAGAAAGGCATGGTTTCGGAGAAAATGTGTGACCTGGGCCTGACGGCAGTACTCGCCTCGGACGTACTCGACATTATGCATAATGACTTTTATGAGAAGTACGAGGAGTACAAAATATTTTTGCGCGACAAACAGATCAAAGACATGACCTACCGGCAGCGAGCTAGCAGAATGGAGGCGGTTGGGAAAAACATGAGCGTGCGTGACAATGCGATCATTGCCGCGTCTTCGTGGAACAGCAATTTTAATAAGTCGTAAGTAGCTAAATTCTATATACATATCTAAATGCTACTTTTCTAGAGGAAGGCATATGGTATTGTTTAGATAGTGACCTATTCGAAATAGTGCTGTTTTCTATGATTACTATTGGTCTGCATAATATTATCAATACAAGTTGTATTTTGCATTAGAGAAGTCAGAATTTTTTTAATGGTCAATGCTTTGGCGGTTGACGACATAAAAAAAACACATTTGTCTATATGTATTGTATTAAAAAAAGATATTTTGCAGACGGATCGAGGATCGACGCAAGTGCTTAGATCTGCAGAACTTAGTGATTCACCTACCGGAAGCAGTGCGTAAAAAAATGACCCGTCCATGTGCGCCGCCTTCGAGTTTCCCCGTGGCCTTGGTGCCCGGACAATTTCAAGAGCACTTTCGTACGTTCAGTGCGGCTGAATTACTGTAAGTTTGTTTAATTATTATTATTCTCATTATTCTCATTTAACTAATTTAATCTTTTTGTTTTGTGCATAGGTGCTATCCCATTAATACTGCGCTGGCGGATCCGTTAGTATTGGATCAGCAGTTGCGTAACTACTCAAATCGGCGCACCGTTGACAGTGACAGCGAGAGCAGTTCGTCGGGGAGTGATTCAGATAGTTCTAGTGATTCGGTATGTTTTTGTAAATGTACCATATAAACATTTTTTGGTGTACTTACGTAGTTTGTTTCTGTGTGGTGTGTAGGACTCGGACAGTTCGTCGGATTCGTCATCGGACGACGACCTTCCAAAGCGAGATGACAAGTGTCGTGTTTGTGACAAGACACAAAACATTAATCGCGACGGTAAACCGGAATTATTCGTGCTGTGCTCGACGTGTAGACGAAGAGGTATGTTTTAAAGATGCTGCTGCTGAGAGTTGTTTCATTTCATATTAATTATGTTTTATATCTTGCCTAGCTCATCCCAGTTGCATAGAAATGCCTCCACGCATGTCCGTTCGCATCCGCGAGTACCCTTGGCAATGTTCCGAGTGCAAGCACTGCTCGAAGTGCAAGCATGCATCTAACGAGGACAAAATGTTGTTTTGCGATCAGTGCGATCGTGGATATCACATATATTGTATAGGTTTAAAAACAATTCCAAGTGGTGAGTGTCATCTAATAATAATAATAATAATAGTATTTATAAATTTACAAATTCATTTATACTTTATAATCAGATTTTGTCATATAAGCTATGGTATTTCATGAATTGTACAACTATATCATTGTTCGTTTTTTGGACCTAAAGCTATATTTGAATGGTCTGCAGTTACATATTGGATTCTTGTGTCGGTATATTATTGACATTGGGTAATAATGTGGAGGGTCGTTATGTATTCCCCACATAATTCACATAGGAAAGGGTCGGTTTACTTATTATGTACGAGTGTAACCGATTTGTAGTCTGGCGTTGATGATTGAGTCAGCTCTGGATTTTAGGTTTAGGTATTGTGTTTTCCATTTCGTCTTTATTGTTTTGTTGAATACAGGTTTAAGATCCGCTGCCAATACTAGATCAGTGAAGTTTGTAATTCTTGTCGCTGCTTCTTTGACCAGTTTTTTTTGCATTTTTGCAGAGAGAAATATAGTGGATTTTTTTTATTCTTAGTTTTTTTTTGATAGAGTGTTTATTTTGTTACATGTTTTTGAGGCTGGCATGTCTACTTGGGTGAAGTTTGCCAGGTTTTATTTTTAGCCTTACACATGTTTTGCCTGGCACGGATTTGGCTAAATAATTATAGTTTTTTAAATCTTCCAGTGCATTCTTTTTACGTCGAGCTACTTTGTCAGTCGGAGCACAATGCGTCCAAATTGAGACCGGCGTGTGTTCGTCTCTTCATCTAAGAGACGTATATTCCAATAGCAATTTCTACTCCGTCAGTCCACCAGGGTCTTTTAGAATTAAATTTCTAATTTTGTACTATAAATGTTATTAATTTTTTTTCAGGACGATGGCATTGCAGTATTTGTTCAATTTGTACGGCTTGCGGCAGTCGTAGTCCGGAAGGCCATAAGAACCCAAACCTCACCGCAAAACAGCGCCACAAACTGGTCGCTGCCTCTAAGTGGACACACGAGTACCGAATCAGTCATGTGACAAATCTGCGCGAGCACAGTGCAATGCTGTGCGCACCCTGTGTGCACGCACAGGGTGAACAGCTGTAAATAACTGATTCGGTACACATACAGAGACAAATACTACCACGCACCACCCACATACTGCATCCACACACATAAACACACTATCATTGATGTTCAGAATTCGAAGAGTGTAACTAACTTAGTGCTCTGAACATGTGTATATTTTTGTAAGACAATTTTCTGTTTAGTATTTGTTCAAAGTTTGTTTTTATATAGGGTAAGTTTTAGGTTTTATTATTCTGTAATTAAAAAAAACATAAATTAGTAAGAAGAGTAAAATGTACTAAATGTATTAATCAGAAAAGCTTTAATATTAAGTGAAAAAAAAAACACACACAGACGACATCCTCCTCATCCTGCCTACTCCATATGTTATTAATTTGCGCTACAAATTTGTATTTGTTTGTCAAAACCTCTCCTACAATTGTATCGTATTATTTGTATGATTATGTCGATTTCTCAGGAGAAACGGATAACAATTGTGAGAACGATAGTCAGAGATTTCAACTTTTGCAATTATATACATATAGTTTTCAAAAAAGCGCTACGAATGAATGCAGCAGCGGCTACAAAGATCTTTAGCTAGAGTCGAAGCTCAACACAAAAAATACAATGCATATTTATTTCTATATTTCTATATTATAATGTATTATGTATATACTTACTTACAGCAGTGACTATTGAGAATTTACAAAGCAAACAACATAATATACATTAGCTCATAAATATCTATGCTGTTGTATTATATGTGTAATATGGATCTAAACATTATTATTGTTTATATAGTCTGATTTATGTATAGACAAGGTTGTGCATGTTCATGTGCAAGCACAACCCCTCCAATATAGATATAGATCTCTCGTTTCATTAGAGTTGAGACCTACTATAAACGATTAATAATCATATATTATTTGTATATATTCTTTAATTGGCACCTTTTTGACATTTAGTTAGAGCATTCACATTTAATTTGTACCCAAACACAACACACACTTTATCGAGATGTTACAATTATATATATTATTATTATTATTATATTATATTATACATAATTAGGAGAATTTAAATTTTGACAAAAATAAAAATCGTTTTTTTAAGTACTTTTTTTTAAATAAAAACAATTTAATTGCACAATTTGCGTTTTGCTTATATATGCGTTAGTGATGTTGCGAGATATTTGTAATACGGGCGCATTGGAATTGAATGTGAAGCATCTAAATATACTTATTAGGATATCTCAAAGGGCAAAGTAAGTGTTCTCATCATAAACAAGGAAAAATATCAAAAAGCACAATTTGTACTAAAAACACATTGTTATTCCATTATGCAAATAAGAATAATTAATTGTATTAAAGAATTAATTACTTTTCTGAAAAAATATCCACTTTTTTTCCAGCACGAAGATGTTCATTTATAAGAAGCTTCACCACTATAAAAACAAACATTTTTTCTGCAATGAACCTTTTTTATGGGAAACTTTACCATTGTCTCCAATAGACAACAGACAAGAAGAATAAACTCATCAATAATCTTTTCTAGCTAAAATAAAACTTCAAAAATCATTAACAATTTAATAATAGTGTATTTTTAGTAAAACAGGTTTATAAATATATTTATATATGTATTATTTGTTAGGCATAGTATCATAATATATTTTTTTGTATATATGTATTTTATATTGTTGTGTTGTGTGTGTATTTTTAGAAACGATCCCAGTAATATTTGTTTTATTTCGACATGTATTCTAATACTAGAACTAGACATACAAAAACCTAGGTAGTATATTTTGTTAGTATGTCTATGTATGTGATCAAAAATTAGATTAGTTGGAGTTGTTTGGGAGACTTAGGGAGGGTAATTTAAAAACATAATCTGTAGTGTTTCCGTGCGCATCTCACAAGAAAAAACTCAATTTTTATTCGTGACGCACGCCGCAAATGGATATAAAAGTACTGAAATTCTGTAAACTACAGGCCGGCAGAACGGTGAACGCCAGTTTGGCAGTGTCTTTGGTCTTGGTCTGAAAATCGATGACGGCATTCGTAAGCACGTCTACGGCAGGCGCAGCATTGACCTGATAGAATATCTTTAGATGAATGGCGGGTATTGAACGTTTTGTGGCGGCACGGTCGCCGCCCTCGCCGCAATTACTGGCGGAAACGTCTTCGCTGTTGGAGCATTTTGGAAGGTGACCCTTAATCAGTTTATTCACGGTGTACGTCAATATTTGCTGAACATTATCGGCGGTCAGTCGCTGGGCGACTCGACAGTGGCGACCGATAATGTCGTCTGTGAGCTCGGTGAGTTGGGTTGTGGAGGTGGCCATACCCGTAGACACATAGCACACAATTGCTGCGCAATTGCTTTCGTTATTCCAGCGTCGCCGGCTGAATAGCGTGTACTCACCGATGGAGCATCCTGTCTCTTCATCTATAAACATAATATATATATATTTATTTTTTTAGTTGAATAACAAAACAAATCTTACAGTCAAACTTGTCGTTGTGCGTATGCGCCCACACCTGCCACTCAACCAGAGCCTTTCGTGGAAGTGCTGGCAGTACAATGTAATCAACAATAGCGTTTGCTGTACGCCGTTCCCATTGACGACGAGCCTCGGTTATGTGCCCAGGATGTGTAACGAAACATATACCCTGGACAACGTCTCGCAGTTGTCCCTGAGCATGCATTGCACCGGCAATACGACTAATATGCCGAAGTGCCAGTTTACACTGTGGTCTTATGCCTCCCTCTACAATGGTCATACTACCTGGTATAAGTGCAATCTGTCCGGACACATAGGTGATCTCACCAATACGTGTCGACTGACTGTATGGTCCAATGTTAGCTGGTGCCCAATGTGAGATACCCTGTACGTGCATTGTGTGTCGTCGGTGTTCGGCTTCGCTGGCCTCATTCTTGGCTCGAAATGCCACCGCTTCCACAATAATATTACAGTTTACCGGCAACGGACATTCAACGCACACGCGTGTCGGTGGATTTGTGAAATTAAACGTTTTTCCGTACACATCGTTTAGATCCGTGTACTCGGCCATGTTACGTACGTACAGTGTTATGTAGCAAAAATTGGGCAGTGTGTACTCGTAATCGGCCGCTATGCGTTTTATGGTGTCCAGTGCTTCGGACATTGCTTCTCGAGCATTCAAACCGTAACCCTGTACGCCCGAAATCCACATCCAGCCTTTGTCGTTGCGCACAACGTTTGGTACATTTCGAATGGAGGCCTGACGTTGTGGCACGACTAACGGTGAACCGGATGCTGTGATAGGTGGAACGAACTCTTCCTCGTAGCTCTCGCTTTTGGTGAGAATTTTAATGGGTGACGAAGCACCGCGACTGATGCTGTTACTGCGCGACTGTATGATAATCTCTTCTTTGCTCATCGACTCCTTCATGCGATTTTCCATTTCAATTTGTTCGAGTTCGGTTTCGCTGAGGTCCGGATCGCTCAAATCGTTGTAGCTGGATTCGTTTAGGTCACTGATGTAGTCGAGGGATGTTTTTACCGGTATTTCACTGGCGGTGTTCGTGTCCTTTGGGGCCAACCGCAATTTTGTAAAATTTATGTAACCCACCGGACACACCGGATCCGAGGAACTGAGCACTGTTTGCATGTCATCACTGCAATGAAATGGAATTAGAAATCTTTGTATCAAAGAAAAGTGTACCCAACCAGAAATTACATTATAATCTGCTGCTTGAACAGCGGACAATTCAGTGTAAATGTTTCGTATTCGCCGCCTTCGCCGCATACATTTAGGCCGTACTTGTCTTTCATTTTCAGCAAATGCGGTTGCATGTCTTTAATCGTTTTACCAAGATGACGGTCAGGAAGCAGACCTAACGATGCTACTTTAATGATGATGGCGAATACCTGACAGTCAATCATCTCTTGCAGAAGTTCGGTCTGATCTCGACGCCACAAGTATGCCAACGACACAAGATTCAGGCGGACGCAACTGATCAAAAGAAGGAATGTGATTATAGATTATTAAATATATGTTATTAAAATGAAATCTATTACACATTTTCTACGCGCACACGTTGGTAGTCGGAAAATATTGCACCGACCGCTACGGCCTCCACATTCAAGTCGTCTTTGGTCCATTTCAGTAGATTAAATAGGTCTTCGACCTCATCGTCGTCAGTTGGCTCATAGTTTTTGCCCGTCTGCGTGGACAGACCTTTCGTTTCCATGCGATACAAAGGCACACCCATCGCTTCGGCCAGCTTTTCAATACCCATGTGTCCGACCGTCTGGTACATGTAGCTGTCTAGTTCATCTATATAGAAAATAGCATATGTGTATTGTAGAAAACTATAACAACATTTCTGTCGGCCTTATATAAAAACAAACCTCGATCCTTAGGATGCAGATTAGCTAGGGCAACGATCTCATGGCCCTCCGCAACGCACTGCATCATATTGTAACAGCTGTCCTTGCCCCCACTCACCATGGCTACGACACGCATTTTGGGACTGTGACTTGAATGCGGTGCTGCTCAGAACTCGAAAACACCTCGCTGGCAACTGGAGAAGGCCCCATGCAATTCGTCAACGCCGTCGTATATCGACAATCTCAACTGCAAATCAAAAGTTTTCGGCCGCGTGCGTGCCTTTTGCGTGTGATTTTTAATCAATCAATCACTTGCACATATGCACTATACTATACACAACCGTGAACAAATAATAAAAGCAACAACAACAATAAATAAAATCTATTTTTAATACGCCGCAAGAAAAATGTGATATGTACAAAACAACATACACACACGCCAATTAACGACTATAAATGGACTTTGTATGAGTGTGCACAACGAGCGCGGGTATCTTTATAGTATTAGTTAGTATATGTACTAATGGTGTATTTTAATCTCAGAGATTTGCAATAAGCGGTTACAACGACGACGGAATCGCATTTAAATTAATATATACTTGTAGGAGGCAAATCACGAGACAACCAGAAAATAAATGCACAAACACTATATATTAAAGCACTGATACGAGAGCCGAAAGTCGACAACAACCCGATATGGGATAGTATATTAATTTCTTGCACTGCTGCGCGCCGCTATAAGACGATTAGAGCGTGTGCGCCAGGCATGACCTTATCATGGGCGAGCGCCGAGCAATGATGATAACAGAGGCGCAAACAACACACGGATCACTTATATTTATTGGTTATTTATGGGTGTTCAACGCAAAAATCTTGTGTACTGTATTAGCTCTATTTACGTGCCAAGTGGTCAACTGAAAATGGTCGAATATGAACGTTTACGAATAATTAGGAAGTGCCGAGTGCCGACTGCTGACAAAATAAAATGACACAAATGAAAACGAGATGCAAGCGAATGACAGACAGGTGGTGGATGGTGAGGTGGTGGTGTATGCTGTATGGTACGTGGACTGTACATGGTTTAGCCGGTACCCGGACCCGCGCAGAAATTTAATAACGTAGTTTTTTTACAGCGGTTCAAATAATAGAAAGCGCTTCGGACTGTTTTGAGTGACGGGTTGAAAATATATAATATATAGTAAATAAATAATGTAATTTTAGTGGGTTTTTTTGATAGTAAAACGAGGGTTTTTTTGTGAAACTTCAAAAATCTTTTATTTAAAGTAAGGCTATGTTATGGTTATTTCAAAAATGTATCACAATAATTTAAATGTGCGTATTTTTTGCTACTTTAGCAAAAAAAAGAAAATTATTTCGATTTCGTGCAAATGAAATCAATTAAAATAAAATGCTCCGTGTACTGAACATTTGAAAACCTTACAAATGCAACAACTTTTATACTTAATAAGCAAATAAAACTAAATGCAAACTTTTTTGTCTTTTTGATGTTTTTAATAAACGTATAATAATAAAAAAAATGTAAATTATAATTAATAAGCAAATTAAATCAATGTAATGTAATTTCATAATGTATAATGCAAATGCAAAAAACCAAAACAGATATTTCCTCAATTTTACGTGCGTTTTAATGTATCTTTTGCACAATACATATTAAACCTCAAGATGACGCTTCTAAAATATATGCAGTCATTTAATTTCTATTAAAAATAAAAATCGTACAAGTAAATACTTATTTAACTAAACCAATATATATATATATATATAAAACCGTACAACAGCATAAACATAATCGCAAAAACCAAGAAGTATTGAAGTAATATATAAATCGAAACCAACTTCACTATTGTTATGAACTATATGCGAAATTACTCTGTGGTATGCGCACGCACAACGAGTATTATAAAATAAAGGAATAGTTAATAAAGCAATCATAAAATAAAATGCCAAAACAAAGTTTGCGCATAATTTTAGGTTATGTTTGTCTCTAAAAAGTATATGGTGATATATATGCTAATATCTAGTATATAATAAATCTTAGGTGTTTGTAAAAACAAAAATCATCTCTATTTTCAGAATACAAATTGACTGAAATAATAATACTAATATTTTCATTTGTGCCAAAGTACATTTAAAAAACATACCTTATTTGTATTAAGTTATGTTCGCCACATTCCACAATGTCTTCGAACAAAACGCCACCCATAAACAAAGAAATTCTCGAGAAACTGAAAACACATTTCAATCACAGTGACTTCAAGAGTTCACTGCAACAGAGAGCCATCGAAACCGTTGTCGCACGTAAGTGTTATTTTAATATCTATATTTACATTTTCTACAATTAATTTGGTACACCATCGTAGGCAAACAGGATGTCTACATATCCATGCCTACCGGATCCGGTAAATCGCTATGCTTTCAGCTGCCCGGCGTCCTGCAAGACAATCAAATCACAATCGTATTCTCACCTTTGCTGGCACTAATCAAAGATCAAATCGACCACTTGACGCGTTTTAAGATCTGTGCAGAGTCATTGAACTCCAAGTTGACTGTACGTGATCGTGATCGTGTACTGAATGACCTGAAAAGCGTTAAACCGAACACTCGTTTTCTGTACGTGACACCAGAGCAGGCAGCTACGCAAACATTCAAAACAATTGTAGCAGATCTGTTTCGGTACAACAAACTTGCTTACTTTGCAGTGGACGAGGCGCATTGTGTGTCACAGTGGGGACACGATTTTAGACCCGACTACCTTAAGTTGGGTACGATACGCACCGCATATCCAAATGTACCGTGGATTGCGCTCACAGCAACGGCCGCCAAGGATGTGGTCAAGGATATTGTTACAAATCTGGGTCTTCGTGAGCCGGTCGCATATTTTCGTACACCGTGCTTTCGCAAGAACCTTTTCTATGATGTGGTATTCAAGAGTGCACTGCAAGACGATTTTATACATTTGAAGGAGTACGTGAACACGTGTTTGAAGGACGAAAATGCTTTGGACATTAAGGAGGTTAGTGATAATTGCTAGTTCTGAGGGAGAAGGAAATTGTTTATTATATATATATATATGTATATATATATATATATTTAATTTATTTCATCAGAATAAACGTGCTTGCGGAATCATCTACTGTCGCACGCGTGAAGGTGTTGAATCGGTTGCCCACGGGTTAAGCAAACAAGGGGTTAAGACAATGGCATACCACGCCGGACTTAAGACAGCAGAACGAATTCAAGTTCAGGAGGACTGGATGGCTGGCAAGTATCCGGTTATTAGTGCTACTATTAGCTTTGGTATGGGTGTAGATAAGTCTTCTGTACGCTTTGTTATACACTGGGACGTGCCGCAGAGTGTGGCTGGTTACTATCAGGTAATTCCAATCAAATCTAGAAATTCTTATTGTTTTGTATAAATTTGTGTGCAGGAATCCGGTCGGGCTGGACGTGATGGAAAGAAATCGTTTTGTCGGGTGTACTACTGCAAACAAGCCGTGAAATCGATTGATTTCCTGTTGAAACAAGATATGGCCAAAGCTAAGGACGGACGCAAGGAAATGCAAACAAAGCGCGCCCACGCAGATTTCCTGAAAATGTGTACATACTGCGAGACGATTTTGTGTCGTCACCGTTTGTTCTCTGACTATTTTGGCGACAAGCCGCCTGTGTGCAAAGCCTTGTGTGACGTGTGCAAGGACCCAAAAAAAGCCACAAAAGCGTTGGACTTTTTTAATCAAATGTCGCTAAGCTTCTACTCGGCTGCTGTTATGACCAATGGGGACACGTCAGATCTTTACGGTGGTACGTTTGGCAAATTTGTAATTTTTTTAGTGTTATGTTTTAATTCAATCATTTACAGGTGGTCGTCCTGTGGCCGGTAATTCGACAGAACAAACCTCAGACGATGAAGGAAAAGCAGAAGCACAACTTGAACGCATTAAAACCGAGACAAAGTCACTTATTCAAAAGGAGTTTGCAGCGCGTCGTTTGAACGCTATTAAAGAGATGGAAATGCTTCCATCGTGTCAGATTACTCGTGTCAAGTACGCGTCTAGCACAGAAACTAAAGTAGCCGGACTCACGTCAAGTGTGCGGGAAAAGTACCTGACAATGCTGGCCGATTTGCTGAAAGCCAACTATCTACAGTGCAATGACACGGATCCAGCCGCTCATCGACTTGTCTATCGAGACTTTGAGGACTGTGCTGTTGAAATCGAGTACTTATGCTTTACGAATAATAAGGTCAAGGCTATGTATTCCCGCTGCGTAATGAAGGAGGTAACATGTTTTTGTTGTTTTTTGTGAAATGAACTTTAATTTCAATAACTGTCTTTTAGGTGGCTATAATGAAGAAATTCACCGCAGAACAGACATTGAATCCTGTGCTCAAGACACATTTGCCTAAGAAGCCAAATTTGCTTGGCAATGATTTGGACTTACAGGAGTTGGCTAAGAAATGTGAAAACACTGGATTTGTTACGGCCAGCAAGCTAATGGCAAGGGGCCGTTCGATGAAAAAAGATCCTTTGAGTCAGACGCGCATCGGTACATTTTTTGTGAAGCAGGAAAAAACAAATACGCTGAGTAAGGGTGAGGATGACACACGCGATCGACGAAGTGTCAGTCCGACGCCAACGCTAATTAAAGAAGAATTCGAAGAGCGCGGGTTGCGTGAGGTCAGTCCAACAAATACAATTGTGAAGGAGGAACTATTAGATTACAATCGGTCTCGGTCAGTCAGTCCAACGCATACGATTGTCAAGGAAGAGCTTTTGGACATCAACGATTTGTCAAGGTTGGATGATTTTGATAAATCCCGAAATGTTCATGATGTCAGTCCGGCTAATACGATTTTAAAAAATGAGCTACTTAATAAAGATTCTCGAGAGACTACTACAAACACAATAATGTTGGATAAGTTCTTGGACGATATGATGACATTCGATGACGGCACTCGATCCGTAAAGGCTAGATCGAACGGTGGTGCCGTCAGTCCAACACATACAGTTATCTTTCAGCCAACCAGAGCGATAAAACTGGAACCAATCGATAAACCAACAACAAGTGTACGCGTAAAGTTAGAAGCTGATCACCAGCGTCAGAGATCAGTCAGTCCTACTCCGACAGTTGTTAAGTTTGAGCTGAGTCCTTCGCGGATGAATATCAAGGAAGATCGTGACGATTTGCGAAACCGTAGCGTCAGTCCGACACCTACAGTCGTTAGGTTTGATTTGAGTCCTTCGCGTAGTATTATAAAGGAAGAACAAGATGCTTTGCGATACCGTAGCGTCAGTCCAACGCCCACAATCGTAAAGAATGAACACGAGGAAAGCTTCGATAGCATTCCGACATCACCATCGGTACGCAGTTTGACTATCGAATCTACAAATCATAAATCAAATCGGGAAGAAAATAAACACAATCGGAAAGAGCACTCGGATCGACACCACCGACACAAGAGTAGTAAATCCCATCGTTCAGACCGGCACCGCTCGCGCTCTGAACGTGATGAGAAGAAAAATCATCGCCATCGCAGCAGGAAAGAAAGTTGTACGAATATGGAGGGTGATGAGTTTAGCATTGTTTCCAAATCAAAAATAATGCGGGACGTTGATGAGAACTCACAGCCGGCATTCTTCGAAGACAAACAACCTACGTTAGATGAAGAGCTCAGCGGCGAAGATTGGGACATTGAGCCAATCGAAACGCTGGTGGTTAAAGTAACGGAACCAGCTCCAACTCTAACCACCAAAGACATTGATAAGATTCTAGAAGAACGCAATCGGCAAAAACAAATTCTTGACGAAAAAATTCGTCAGGCCGCCCAGAAAGAGCTCGCACTCTGCGAGGAACGGATTCGTGTAAAAGAAGAGACAATCAAAACAGAAAAGAAAAGAAAGCGTGATAAGTCAATACTGGATTTGTTTGGCGTCACCTCGTTTGAGCACTGGGACGACGATCCTGCTCTCAGTGACATCGATGTAATCCGTAAGCTCAAAGCACCTAAGATAGACTTGGCCAGCATCACATCAACTGAAACGACCTCTACTGGTGCTGCTTCCGGATCTAGAATTAAACAAGAAAACGACACAAAGAAGTCTTCTTCGGCGTATGACAACTTCTTCAAGATAGAGAACAACGTCAAGTACAACACGGTCAAACAGATTGAACGGCAGTACGGTGTTGAAGAGCTGCCACCAAAGTTCATGAAGAAAATAAAACAAGAGAAGACCATTATTGCCAATCACGTGACGAACTTTTTGATGCCGTACTACAATTCTGGTCGCGTACGGTCCAAAGAGTTGTTCCGGCATGTGGCTCGCAAGATCTCCCATGTGTTTTACGAGAAACCGACTGGTAAGTTAGAACTTTTGTATTTATGTTTATTATTTATTTCTTTCTTTTGTTTCTATGCGCAGATGAAAGTACGATTAATGCGTACGTGGACATTATTTTTGCAAAGTTGCGAAAAATCCAAAACGCACGAGAAATAGATGATTTCGTGGATGGTGAAGCTGGTCGGAACGCTCTGCTGGCCATTGAGTAGTGCGTTCAATCAATCTTTCTCTTATGCATTCTTAATAGAACTTGAATATATGTTATTAGTTACTAAATAGGTTTAAAAATAATATTTAAATGTATACGTTTTTGTTTGTAGAAATAACATTCATCAATCATCACTAATTTCAGCTGTATTTATATTATGTAATATTAATTTACAAAATAATGAATTCAGTTATTTTTTGTGAATAAAAGATGTGGTAATTATCATCGTCGTTCATAATTTATTTGTTTTCTTGATTATCAAAACTCTTTATGAGGAACCTGATTCAAGGCTTAATATGTGAATATAGCTAATAGCACTTGTGTCATTCCGGATATGCAATAAAACGTTTCGATTATAAAATAAATACTTGATCGTTTAGGCTTTGAGCGTATAATATAATTATATATAGACAACGACATATATTTTACAGTAATATAATAAAACATTTAAAAATTTGCAATTAATTGTAAATATAAATATATAATAAAAATTCTTCCAATTTACGAGCTAAAGGAATCATTTTCATCTTAAAGATATATCTCTACACAACTTAGTAGATTGTATTGCAGGGCAAAGCTTTTTGTATGCATGAACTGATTTGAAGGAAGATGTGAGTATGTGGGTGTTCGCGCAAAAGACACTACGTTGACTTCAGGGACTGATAGTATTTGGCCAGGATCTGCCAGGCCTCGGGAACCATAAAGCCAATCGGTGGCAATGTTCCGTCTCGAGCTAGCTCTATAAAATACGAAATTATATATCTTTTTCAAAATTTATTTAAATTTAAACTTACGCCTCATGCGTGTGCCAGAAATGAAATCAAAATCACTCTTCGGTCGGGACGGATCGAAAAATGCCATTCGTGAGGCGATCTTGTCGTATGCGGCCACCCGGAAAGGTATGATCTCAAGCAGATCGAGACCCGGCGCTAAGCTTAACACTTGCTTACCGTGGTCGGCATTATACAGATCTTTGTCTGGATATGCCGAGGCGTCCGGGTGCGGCATGCCAGCCGGATCACGGCCGACAATATAGAATGTAGCACCGGCGTTCATGCGAGCCTTTGCATGCCATTGAACTTCGGTGGGCCCGGCGTACATCATGGGAGACGGAAAGATTGCAAGCACTGTGTGTTCACGCTTTAGAACGCCTGAGTCAAGTACGGCTTGATGCTGGGCCATACGTACAGGCAACGGTACATCATCGTCCTTGGTCCAGCCGCCCAGCGGATGTAACAATAGCACGGGATTCTTGAAGCCACGCTCTTCGAGCAACTGCCGTCGACAGTCGGACATCAGCAGTGCGTGACCATTGTGAATGGGATTACGCAGCTGGAACGCAAACACGGCGTCTGCGTTTAGTTCACGGAATTTGGCGCGCAGCTGGTTTGGTGTTAAACGGTATTGATCGAGACCATCGTTCCACTGAACCTTTTCGAGTACTTCTAGGTCACCGCCGGCCAAATACGAGCCTGACTCGTGGATCAGCTGTTTTATGAACAAAATAAGAATTGGAATTATAAATTAAAGAGGTGTATTCAAACAATTGCACCTTAATGTACGGATGATTGGGATTATTTGTACCAAACTGACGAGAGCATCGTTCCTCTTTGCGTTGATAGTAGAATTCGGGCTTACGCAAAATGGCCACCGGCACCTTGTTGTAGTTTAACGCAATCGCACTGGAACCTTTAAAAGGGTATAGTATAAATAAGTTTATTGTACAAATGATATTTCAAATGCTTACCGTCCAAGCGCTGCTTATCGTCGTCGGACACAGACAGGACAATCGGCACGGATTGATTGTGGCGAATTGTCTGCTCTTCGTTTAAAATGCAATTAAAGTGCAGTACCTAAGAAAAGTGATTTGAGCATTAGTAAATGCCATTGATGGTGGTTTGCCTTTAGTGAACAAATCAATAAGAACACAAACCTGCAAGTACTCACGCTCTCGCATGAAACCGTTTAATGGGAATGCCCATCCTTCGGAGAGCACCTGTAACCACTGCAATTCAACCGTAGATATTTCCAGTGCCTGCAATGTCTTTGCCTCGGAACGGACTGCCTCTAAGCGGGACTTCGGAACGAACAACTCGGGAAGCTTTACGTACAATTTAAAATATTATACGAGTACTACAAAATTTGTAAATGTTTTTCTATCTACCACTTTGACTTCACGCAAATTCTTCGGAATGATGTGCTCACGCTCGAGCAGCTCCACAAGTTTGCTAGTCGAGTCTCCGATAGTTACGTCCTCTGTGGACACACTCAAGTCTGGATGTGTTGGCTCCTCGTAGGCTTGATTGACGCCCGTGAAGCCGGCAATAAGTCCGTCACGCGCTTTCTTGTACAGACCCTTGGTGTCGCGAGACTCACACACCGACAGCGGTGTGTTCACGAACACCTCGTAAAAACTATATCAGAAAAGTGGATATTTTCAATTGTTGACCAGTCGAAACGTGTGTGCTGCAAATACTTAAGATCAGAGTCCTTGTGAATCTTGCGTGCAATATCACGATCATCAGCGAATGGCGATACAAAGCTGCAGATGCACACAACGCCACTGTCTGCAAACAGCTTCGCTACCTCGGCCACGCGTCGGATGTTCTCCTCACGATCGGCTTGACTAAATGCAAAAAAAACACGATAGAGATTTATACAACAAATAAAATAAAATTTTATATTTCAATTACGTGAATCCGAGATTTTTATTCAGACCAGTCCGAATATTGTCGCCGTCTAAACCGTACGCTGGTATCCCACGGCTCACCAGGTATGCTTCCAGCTCAAATGCTATCGATGTTTTGCCAGCTCCACTCAGACCAGTAAGCCACACCGTGCAGCCGCGAAATCCTCGACAGATTCCCAAGTGCTGTCCGCGCACCTCACGTGTTATATTGTGCTTCTGTTCGGTAACATTTGTAGCGACTTGCAGGCACTATAAAATACAAAAACAAAATGTCAAGAAAACCTTTCAATTGTCTTAAATTATATATCTGTAAATATGTAGTGTAAATTAAAAATAAAATTATACATTTAAGAAATGGGATCGGCTTATATAAATATAAATGTTATAAATATTATTATTAAAAAAATGTATCGATCCTGCCAGGAGTCGAACCTGGAATCTTCTGATCCGTAGTCAGACGCGTTATCCATTGCGCC
>JAAAKO020009933.1:0-18110 GCA_010015015.2 Bolitophila cinerea | reverse complement strand
AAAATAAAAAATATCTGTGTTAATGATATTTGGTAAGTACAAATCAGAATTCTTGAGCAGAACCTACAAAGATTTGGGAATAGGTACAAGTTTTATCAGGATTTCTTATTTTAATTGTTTTTCACAGAATGCTTCCAATAACTGAAGGGCTTATGGTTAAAAATATTTCATTTAATTGAATAAAAAATAATTGTTTAAGATAATGTTTTTTTTTCAAGGTTTGAAGAGTTTATTACTTTATGTTATCATGATTCTCAATCATTTAGAGGCTATATAATATATCATAGTAAAATAAAACACATATCTATTTAAAATAAGTCTTATTAGCAATGAATAAAGATTACATACGTATAATGTTCTTAAATTTATAGTTCGATGTGTGAAATTTATGAAAATAATAATGATCGAAAATATATTTATATTTTAAACGGAACACTATCATGGGAATAGACTAAAAAGAGATAACATCCTAATCATAACATCTTCGATAAAAAAAACTACGTACATTTTTTTATTAGGTCAATTCTATAGGCATATTTAAACACTTATATTAAATAACAGCATACATAAAATACACATAAAAACTTTGCCTATAAACTATGAATTACAAAACACAGAAGTTTACAATTTATTTGTAACAAGGGAGCAATTCAGATCACAGACTACTGCTGCTGCTCTCCCTTTTTTGTGGGACCTGAAACGGTGAGGACATGAAAGCATGCGGCGGATTGCTGTCAAACACTTGCGTATGCCGTTTTAGGTGTGCTGGCATTTGGTACGATTCGGATACTTTAAATGGTGCCTGTGTGCTTATATCCAATGGCAATGCAACGTACGGCTGTGCCCTTTGTACCGAATATGATGGATTTAGGCCAGTCAAGAGTCCCGGTGGCTTGTTCACTGTGTACGAGTTGTATTGTTTGCTCAATGTTATAAACGCGGGCGTTACGTAAGGTGTTTGTGTAGGACTCACTCCGCCGTATATGCTTTGCTGTGGATTTTGCTTGCCGCGTGGATTGACCGGTGCAATGTATGGACGCTGCGTTGTACTCAGAAATACGTGATTGTCCTTTGGAATGGCTTTTGGGGTAGAGTATACACGTGGTGGTGGTGTTGGAGCTAATGTCGAAGTTATTTTCTTCTCCTGAATAAAGGGTTTCTGAATAGATGGGGCTAGATAGGGTTTTGTCTGTGTAATAATAGGCTGTCTATAATACTCGGCAGACGGTGGTGCTCCGTTGTGACTAATATCCACGTATGACTGTGACTTATCTGCCTTAGCCCCAAAATTATGATACTGTTCCTGTTTGCTTAGTTTAACAGGATTCTCATCCGAGTTTGACTTTATATCTGTTGTCGCTTTTGGCTGTCGATTTTGTCGCTGTACCGCTGCGTCCGATTTCTGTGTTTTTTGTGTCTTAATCGGATCAACAATATGACGTACATTATGCATTGAATAATCCGAAAAGTCCTCCACAAATGAACCACTCTTCTTTTCTGGTTTTACTATTTCCTTGTACTTGGAAATTGTAGCTGATGTAATTGCCGAGTAGATTTGCTTTTCGACTGGTTTTAGAGATTTGCCTTTAATGCTTTGGTCGTCTAGACGTCGAGATTGTGCTTCAGCACTTCTTGCTGCACTCATTGGTTTAATTGCGTCAACCTCAATAATTTCTACGTCTTCGGGCAGCGGTGGCTCAGCATCCATCGTTGATCTGTCTTCTTGTTTCATTGTTTCACTTTGAGACATCATATCTTCTACGGGCTCATTTTTTTTGGCCGATGCATTTTCTCCTTGTACATTACTATTGTTAGTTTGTCTTGTCTCACTAGTTGTCACCGGTTTTTCTACACGATCATTGACTTTGGGCACTGTCTTAGGTAATTCTCTATCTTTGTGGGACAATTTGTGCTTGTCAAAAAATCCGAGTGAAGAAATATCTGGAAACTCGGGCACTTTGACGACCAGCTTGAATGGAGTTTGCTTTTGCCATCCATTTTGTTGTAGTACCTCCGATTCGTAGTGATGGTACGATTTAGGTGCTGCGATGTTTTTGATGACCGTGATGGTTTTAATATGCGTTCCATTTCCTGAGCCGATATCGGTAGCCGAATAACTATAGCTCAAATCTCCAATATGCAAACTACGTTTTTCCTGAACACGAGTATTTTTATTGTTTATTGGCGAAGATGGTACTACCTCATGTAGAAATAGTAGGAACATATGAACGATCTGTTAAATTACAAAATTTATTTATTAGGTTTTATTGTTTAAAGGGTTTGCTCTAGGTAAGTTATTAACTCAAGATCAATATGAATAACACTTTGACTTACAATGAAATTCATTTTCCTCGAGTAAAAGAAATCACAGTGAATTTATGCGTGCGTCTGTTCCAATAATAGTTGAACACGGCGGCTTACCCGTGCCGTTTCTAATAATTCAATAAAACTTTATACGAATTTGTTTGTGCTTTTATATTAACGACTTTCCCCAATCGTCTGCTTGCGCAGAAAATGCATCTTGTGAAAATACTAGTTTATGAAACTGCGTCGTCTCTTTAAAGTGCAAAATCGTCAATTGGCCGAATTGTAGCAATGTTTTATACATTTTAATAGACAAAAAACGTCATCGCAAATAGTAAGGATTTATAAACGAATTATTAGATTAGATTAAGTAAGAAAATGTTTTTTTAGAAAGTTTAATTTTAAAGTATAGATTTAAATTAGTATTTTTGACTTTATTATATATTTATGGTTTAATTTTAAAATAGTATGCGCACACAGATTTTTTTATAAATTATTGAATATAAATACTGAATGTCAAGAACAATTTTCTTCGATTTTTAGGAAAACGATAAAGTCACACAATAATTACACCGTACCGGAGAGAAAAAATAACGAAAGTTTGTTTTGTATTATTTTTTATTGTGTGGTTTGTCTACGTCTTCGTCTCTTCTGTGGGCGTCTCTATGACAAAATCAAATAGCTGCTAGTCTCTCTTTGGTACCATGAGTGTTATCATCCGTTTGCAGAATTTGCCCTGGTCAGCAAATGCTTTGGACATTCGTACGTTTTTCCGTGGACTACAAATTCCCGATGGCGGTGTACACATTGTCGGCGGCGAGAACGGCGATGCTTTTATTGCATTCAGGTAAATATAACCACAACACAATTTTTAATTTTTGTACACACAATAATCTGTTGTATTTCGTATAGATTTTGTATTTATTTTTTTATTTTTTATTTGTTGAATTTTCTGAGAAGTGGAAAATGTTTTATTTTTATGTATAACAAGAAGTATGGGCAATCATATGCGTATAAGTAAAATCATTTTTTCAGACTGCAGAGAAGTGCAATATGCAAATAAGTGGTGCTAGTCGCACACAATTATAATCTTAACTGCGTATCGGTTTTTGTGCGAACGTTTGAGTACAAGCTGGAAAATCACTGCGTTAGTTATTTATTCATAGTCGGGAACTGCGATCGATTAAATAATTATGTATACATGTTTATGTGAATTTTGCAACTTTCTCACAATATGCTGCTGATGGTAAATTGGGAAATTTACAAGGAAAGTAATATGCAACTCAATTATTGAATTTCAGCAAATGAGTGGAATTTATTTTCTGGGATATTGTTATAAAATTTAAGATTTCTTAATTTAGATTTCAACCGACAATAATTATTTGTATTTTTTTCATAATTTTGGGTTTAACTTTTCTATTATTTTCTTTAAGTTACTATCAAAATATTGATTAAATAATAATTTTTAGGTTATATTTAAATCAAAAAATAACAAAGCAAAAAAGGGGCCAATAAAAAAATGAAAAATAAATAAAAGCAATAATATAAATGTATTTCTTAAAGAAACAAAAAGGCATACATTAAAAATAAAGAAATCTTTTCATTGCTACTGAAAGAAATTTGGATTGAGACTGCATGATTTGTTTTTATTTTAAATTTTACTACTATTTATGGGATATACGGAATTTGGTTTATTGGGTATTTGAGAAAAGAGGTGCTGTTTTTACAATATCATCAAAAAGGTAAGGTGAGGATATGCGAAAAATAGAGGACCACTGCCAAGAAATAAATTGAGGCTCTAAAATCTCTGCCCTATGCCCACTCACAGGGATTAAAGGAATAGATTATTATTAAATCGATTATTGTAAATCAAATAACACATTCTCACAGTTTTCAAAGTGTCAAGTTTAAAAAAACGTATAATTTCAATTGGGTACAACATTATTGGCGTAACTCACAAGAATTGCGAGAATTCCAATGCAATTAAATACCGGCTTCTATTTTAAGTCTCTGATGGCAATTCAAACTAACTATACTAACTATATAACTATTGACTAGTTTGATAACACTTTTATTTTCACGCATCTCGATCTGGTAAAACCACTGTCACTGACCGACCCCCTGGTAATGATTAGCGATCATCAGTTAACTTGATTCACTTCACTTGTTCGTTTAAACTGGCATTCGTTTTAATATATGAATTAACCTTGTAATGTAAAATCAAATAGGCAGCCATATGACCATAATGAGTGATATATTCCAGTTTATCAGCTCACACATGCGCGTGTAGGTTTTACAATGCGGTGTGTGAAAGCTAAAACGTACAGAAAATAGATGCTATAGGAAGTAAGCTACAATATATTTGATATGAAGAATACGGTTTATTAAAAAAGGAGTTTATGCCTGCTAATTGATCGTTAGCGTTATTCAATAATGAAAAATAAACCTATTTAAGTATTGGGGAATTAAGGTACAAATAATTAATTAATTTTTTTGAAGATTATTTATAATACTTCATTCAAAAATTTTGGTATTAACAAAACATATGGTCTTCGTACACATGCAGACAATAAGGACATCGACAGTCTGTAATACTCAACAGATACATAATAAGCATCAATCAACCACAATGGAGACTCCGTACACAACTCATATAACAGCCGATGACTATCAACACGTATACGAGCCGGCTGAAGACACTTTCTTGCTCATTGATGCTCTTGAGCTGGAGTTGGAAACGATTCGGGCCCAGTTTCCCACCGTATGTGTAGAAATTGGACCAGGAAGCGGTGTGGTCATAACTGCATTAGCCAAAGCACTGAGCAATGCTAGTGTTTGCTTTGGCGTTGACATAAACCCACACGCTTGTCGTGTGTCCGGACAAACGTCCATCCGGAATGGGGCACGCGTTGAGATCATCAACATGAATTTATTGTCCGCCTTTCGGCCAGGCACGATTGACGTTCTGCTATTCAATCCACCGTATGTGCTAACGCCCGACGAAGAGGTGACAAGCCCTCGTTCGGTTCCAGTTGACAGTGCATGCAATCATAGCATCATCAAGTCGTGGGCGGGTGGAAGCGATGGCCGCCTGATAATGAATCGCGTGTTCGGCCAGTTAGACAAAATGTTGTCAATTAACGGTGTGGCCTACATTCTTGTGATCAAAGACAATAAACCGGCACAAATTATAAACGATTTAAATGAATTGAACTTTAGTGTGAGTGTGACATGCGAACGACGCATAAGAGGCGAACATTTACTAGTGCTTAAGGTTTTACGAAAAAGCCATTAGTTTTAGAATCTTTTTGTCATATAGATTTTTAATTTTAGTTGAAATAATAAAATATTGTATTTAATATTGAAAAGAGTATGGGTTTCTTTCGAAATGGTTAATTATGATCAGTTTTTAAATTGACTTTCATATTTTAATAGGATATTCTTTTATAATGTAAAATATCGCCAAATAAATAGGTAAGAGCAATCGAGTCGAATCGAGGGAGTTTTCATACGCCCGCAAATTTTTGTTTCCACACATGCTAGAGATATTTTTGACTGGCGTTAGAAAAGTCACTCGATTCGACCCGATCGGTCTTACAGACTTCCACTACTGAATAAGAATTATCATTATTTTTAAGATTTAAATAGCAATTAATTTATAATATTATAGTTAAATATTTTAAAATAATCTAAGGCATAGCAAGGCAATATTTACATTTTTTTTTTAAATAATTTTAGCGATTTAAGGATTTTGTTTTTACCTAAAATGTATTTCTTAAATCCTAAATCCCAAAAATTGATCAAATTTTGAATGTAAATACTATTTTTCGAGTATACATACACATATTTTCATTATTCATCCTATATAATCCAAAACAAAAGAATTTGAAAAGCTTTTATTTTATCTACATGCAATAACATGGAAGAACATGAAAACAGTTTCATTCTCTTCTTCATATACATATAAGGTGTTATACAATATTTTTTGAAAATAAATATATTTGTAATCGATTGAAAAATACTTTTAAATTTCTCAAAGTTGCCTGATAAATAATGACATTGAACAATATTTATATATGTATTATATATTTACATAAGACAAATGGCGTTATTGCAAAACATTTAACTATAGCAAAAAGACTAAAAATTATAATAAATAGCGGACGAAAAATCTTGAAAATCTCAAAATATAATTTTATAATAAAGCACTTAAAGGAATTTATAAACCAACAATTGAAATAAAAACATATGTTGGTAACTAAACTTAGAAAAATATATTAAATTAGTTATTGATTTCTTTGTAAAAAAGTAAATGGTATACTATTTTTTAAAAAAATCATCTTTTTCGGTTGCATAAAGTCAGATATTATGCAAGCATAAAACAAGAGTTGGGCTTGTTTGGTCTCACATGACAGCTTTATTTAAGAAAAAGAAAAACCAAGTCAGTAATTTTTGGTGGGAACGTTTTTGCACCTAATTCCTTTAAAGAATTACGGATGTGCATCAGTTTTTTAAAAATATTTTTTTTTGGAAATTTTTAAAATACCGATCATACGTAAATTGCGGTAAGAAGGAAATAATTGTAACTCATCGATTGTCATTAATACTAACTTATGTTGTTAGTTTTTGCCATTACCATCTACTTACGTAGAATCGTAGTAGTCTTCTGTTAAGTGTCTGAGGCAAAAAAGTATTTAAGTAAAAGAAAATGAACCTATTTAAACATGAAATGAAAAGTTGTGAAAAAAATGTTTATGGTAAGGTTCTAGCTACCGTATTCTGAGTGAGCCACACGTTTTTCAAACATAAAATATCACCGCTCACGAGCGGTATTCAGAATTTTAGACATTAACAAAAAAAAGTGAAAAATGAAGTAGGATCATGTTAGAAAGCAAACGATAAATATTAATATAATCCTCGTTAGTTGAATTGGAAAATTCTTACATTTAGTATGGGCATAAAAAAAACGCTCCAAAAATGTTCACTTTCAATAAAAAATATGTATACCTTAATTTTTTTTTCAATTTTCAATTATTTGTTGAAACAAATTAATTTTTATGGCGAGCGCAAATTTGGAAGCCCAAATTATATAATTAATTAAAATTGCCATTGACGTAATTTTTAGATTGCATGTAAATATATAATATTTATAATTATAGTCGTTTTCCATAGCTTAAAATATGTAAACTGTTTTAATAAAAGTGTCTCCAGTAATTAAATATTATATTTTATGGATCGGCTTTAATAAAATTATATAAAAGTTTAAAAATATGAATTTTCAAGGAAACGTAAGCATCCTATTTTAAAGTTTGTTATAAAACGAATATTTTTTATGATTGCAATTAATATTTTTTTTATTTTTAAGAAGTTTGGTTTGGGGCACATAAGGGTATTTCTGTATGTTTTATATTATGATGATTTAAGAAACTTCATTTATTTAATAACTTATAATATGTATGATATATACGTTCGGCAATAGAAATGAAATAAAAAGTTAGTAGCAAATATATAAGATCAGTGCCACATTAGGGACATTGAAGTCCAAAAGTCCAATGCACCACAGAAGGCCTCGTGTTTTTTTTCTAACGGAATAAAAAAATACAATTCTATGTTAGGCTATAAAAAGGAACGACTTTGTTTTGTGAAAACAGTTTGGCCACAAAATAATTACTTTTTGGTTGGAAAGAGTATACTAACAAAAAGGCTTTTCTCAATCCAATTTTAATTACTTTTTCGATTGAGTAGGAGGAGAAAAACAGTATTTTCTTACTTGATTTTTACATCAGAAAATTGATGTCTTCATATCCTTAAAATATAATATTAATTAGGGAAGTCATTGTTTTCTGGTTAGAAAGTCTTGTTTTGCAATTAGATATAAAAAAATGTTTCGGTACCTTTAATATATTTTTTTGGAAAAAAAGATTTGAAAGAAACTTCTTCTTCTTCTTAGTTGGAAAAAGGTAAAAAAACTATAAAATAATTTCAATTGTTTTTTTGGCGGCATACAATCAACTTTTATAAATTTCAGTAAATAACAACAATTATATGTGCAGCACTCTTTTATAACTAAGACAAAAAGCTAAGAAAAAAGAGAAGTGATTATTGGAGAATTTTATAAGACATGTCACCTAAACAGTCATCATTATGTTTGCGTATTGACAATTTTAACCTAAGAGCAATAATACTCTAGAAAAGAAGATAGGTTACGATTTTGTAATGAACATCTTTTTAAAAATAGGAAGTCAACTTTACCGTGCCGAGTTTTAATTTAATTTTACCAATTTCACTTTATAAAAGTAACCATGGTAAAAAATCCTAAAATTGATAAAATCTTAAGCGTGAATACATGGGTATGACATTATAATAAATTTTACCCTACCTCTCATAAGGGGGTAGAGAATTTATATGATAAACTTGGTTTTTAAGGGTTTATTAATATTCAAAGTTTAAAAAATAACCATTTACTAAAATAAAATATTTTTGTCTTCCAAAGTACTTCAGTTTACTTGCATTTTTATGTTTTTAAATTTCAAGTTCTATGCATTTTTTTTTCAAATTTTAAATACTAAAAAATGGATTTATTTTACATTTTCTTTGCCCTAATTAAATTTGATTCCAACTTTTTTGAAATCGACCTATCTTAGTAAGAAATCCTTTTTTGGAGGGCTATTTTTATTTATTTGTTTTTTTTTTTAGTGAGCGCTATACATTTGTTGCCCAAAAAGTCTCACCGAAAAAAATGCTTAATAAGCATAAATGAGAAAATATATTGTATAATATATAAAATATGTATAATTTTAAATCTGAATCTGGATTAACGGAGTTCATAAATATATGCAAAAATTCAACATTAAAAAAGTATATATCTTTAAATTAAAAATGAAAAGAACATAATTAATAGTATACGTGTTTTTAATATTAGTAAGTGTTTTTTTTGCTTTAAGTTTACCAAAACCCCTGATTGTTTATCGCATTAAGTACCCTTGTTTTTTTTCTTTTATACCCGGTATACTTTTTTGCTTTTATATAAAAAAAATGAAAATGGAATTACGGTTTGGCAATGATATACACAGATACCGATTTTTAAAAGTCGCAATCCGATATGGGATAAAAAAAATATTAAGGGTATATTATAATATATTTTGTATTAGATTTCGGTAATAATGTCTATTTAAAATTATACTTTTTTGGGACATTTTTTTGAGAATTATTAGAAAATAAGTGTTCCAAATATTTTTTAATTTGAATATATAATATAAAAAATCTTTCAAATATATCCCATTACCGTTTACATTCTCTAGCTAGGGCTGTTCCAGAAATTATTTTAAAACTATATTTTAACGTATCTCAAATATATTTTATTTATAATAAAGCAAATGCAATAGTGAACTTGGCTGTAAAAAAAACTGAAACATTGTATCTTATTATTTGCACCACATCTTGGAGAAATGATGAAGTAATTAGTATTTTTTATAGACCTACAATAAGCAAAATATAATGCGATTATCACTGCGTTCACAGTTCGCGGGACAGGTCCAAATGACTTGTCCGGTTTTTGCGGTCACGACCGAAAAAGTGACTTCAACAATTTGAACTTTTACTAGACACACAAGACACAAGTAACCGGCAAACGTTCACATTGCGCGGGACACAACGCGGTCACATTTTGTGGACTACATTTATACAAGCCAATGAAATGATTGGATTTCAAAATGTGACTTGGACCAGTCCGGCGTACTGTGAACGCAGTGTATAACAACAAGCCATTCCATAATAAATTAAATTAAGCCTTCTTTAACAAAAAATAAAAATATTAATTTTGGAAAAGCTTTGTTTTAAAAAAAGTGTTTTTATACTATATCTAAACTCTAAAGGTAGAAAAACAATAAATCAATAAAATTTTACAGGTACTTCTAATAACCACTAATACAATAAAAATATATGAATTCATGGGAAATTAGCAACATTTATACAGTTTTGTGTTCCGGAAGTTGCTCTTTTGTTTAAATAATTTGATTATTACGGGCTAAGAGCAATAATACTCTAGAGAAGAAGTTAGGTTATGTTTTTGTAATAAACCTCTTTATGAAAATAGGCAGTCGACTTTGACGTGCCGAGTATTTAGACTAGTTTTGAAATATTGTAATAACACGTATTTTAATAGTTTGAAGACGATAAAATCGCAGATATTAGTTAAAATGTATTAGGTAGACGCTATTTTCTGTTTTTATAATGTAATTTTTACTATTTTAAAAGCTTTTATGGTAAAACAATTATATAATATTTGAATTTTTAAAATGTGCGCGTAAATAAGCCATCTCTTAACGACAAAAATAACTAAAATACTGCATAGTAAAACTGGTCCATTTCGTGTCTATATATTAAAGTCTATGTTTACGGGTATTAACTACGGAATTTAAAGTATAGCTCTTTTGAAAACGATTTGATAAATGATAATGATAAGAGGCCGCCTCAAAGGTTCCGATACCAGAACTTAGGGAAACGTCCCTCTAAGAACATTTGGTTTTGGATTTTTATGCGCAAGGCCCCAAATGGCAGTTTTGGGATGTTTAAAGTTTGTATAAAAAACATCAATCAGAAAAACGGACATATTTTTGAAATTAAAAAATATGAAATAAGATGATGCATTATTTTAAAATAAAAAGTACACTAAAAAAGGTTTTATCCCTAAATCTATAGAACATATACGTTCAATGAACTTAGGGAAGAATTACTTCACTGATCTGTTCAATGGTGTCTCTTAACTTCTAATTGAAATGAATATTTTTTTACTTTCAAAAAATGCCCCCAAAAGAAATATTTTTAAGAAAAACTTTACAAAAAAACAAATACAATACCAACAAAAAGGAAAAAAACAAGTGAAAGACTAGCAAAAGTATATATAAGAATATATTTACCCGATCTTAAAAAAGTTGTCATTTAATAATATTGCTCCCCAAAAAAAAATAAGTGCTCCCTATGGGATATTTTCAACAATTTCCTCCTTCGAACACACCAGTTGCGCCCTGTATCGTTCGCTATTGATGGTCTTGCCTTTTTAAGATATTCAATTAACACAATTCTACGCACATCCTCAAATGCAGAGGACATGGACCTTGACTCTGAAATTTGGTATTTTGGCCGCTTTCGCCGGTTGCAGTACACTGCTGACTGCTGATTTGACTCTACACTCATAGAACGGATTAGGCTGTTACATTTTAATTTTGCCTTAACTCCAAAACTGTCTTGCTGCAGCAAAGTTTAGGCTGTTTCAGCTAAGTTTTTAGGGTTGCCATAGTAATAATTTTGGTATATTATCTAATTTTTAGCTATAACAGCAAATTTTATTTAAACTTAGCTAAAGCAGCCCATCAACTACCTACTACATGAGCGCTGTAATTATTTTCTATCTGTGTATCTTGTGGTGGTGAATCCAAGTTTTGTCACTTTTTTAGTTTGTCTAGACCTACAACAAACACTATAACTCATCAAAAGGTTTTTTGGTTTTTCTTTTTTTGTAGCACAGTTTAATTACAAATTTCAGAGTTTTGGTATTGTAACGTTTTATAAAATAAGAGCGATGTGTGCAATAAATTTATTAATTCACATGTTCCGTTGTCGATGAAAAAAAATACAAAATGTACCGGAGGATACGGTATTTTGTTGTGGAGATACGGTGTGCATTCTTCTTACGTCCGATTTGTATAGAAAATATTTCAATGTCAAAAAAGTAAATTTTCGTTACCCAAATAGTGCCCTCAGAGAACAGAAATTGTAAAAGAAATCCAATTTATTTAGTATTATATATTAAAAAATAAAAAAAAATAAAGTAAACAAACAAAAAATATATTTAAATATATAAATATAATTCTATGTTGTCTGTTTTAAACTTGTGGGGCATACGTCAAGAGTGACGCTGTCGCGACATCTCTTATTTTACTCTAAAAAAACTCATCCAAGATATATATATATATTTCTTTTGAAATACAATGCGTTGGGCGATATTTAAAAAAAGCCCAGTTTTTTTAATTTTACAACTTTGATGACCCTGAGAGTAATAAAAAACATTTTATTTTTTTCCATACAAACTAACTTTCAATCGACCCACCCTAATGCATACTCGGAAGTGCTTCTAGTCATTTGACATAAATTCAATTGACAAGAATGCATAACGCCAGTTCTTTTTTTGCCTCTTATGTTTTCTGATTACTAAAGATAGACGCCAAGCCCGTCGTCAGTTATTAGGTAAATTTATATACCCACCACCCAGTAAAAATATACAAACATATCAGGAATATGTATAGTAGAATGGGGCGAAAGAGCCAATTTGTCTTTTCTCGCTTACGGTCATACAAAGTTGAGGTTTTGCATGAACAATGCTTACTTCAGTCCTCAAGATTGATATAAATATATATCTGATCAGAAAAACAGATGCCGCTATATAGCGTCATTTGATATTTCGGAAAAAGGGAATGAACATTTTCTCCAAAATTTTAAATATTTTTTCTGTGTTTCACGTGTGAAATTAAATTTAAATGTAAGTGGTTTAGTGGTTTTAATAAATATATGTATTGTGTATGCAATGGTAATTTTAGTTCGAGTTGGTGTTCTTGGTTAAGGAATTATAGTGTTTTTTTCGTGAAATGTGGCTGTGGGGCGAAAGAGTTACCGTTTTCTATAAGAAATGCGTTAAATTCCAGCAGCACTTTATTACGGCTGCTTCATCGGGTCCAGATGGTGCGGGAAAGTCGTCTAAGTGGATGAAAGGCAAACATTTTTTGAAAATATGCCAGCAATACGAAAGATAATCCAGCACTGCTGATTGTAGACAACCATCACGTTTCTCATTTGTATTTCGCTTCATTAGTCGTAAAACTATAAATTTATTGTTGATGTTGACACCTAATACCACTCACAAATTGCAGCCATTGGCAAAGCTGTTTTAGGCAATTTAAACGGGCCGCATGAAATGAACCCAATAACATTTTCAGTACACAACAAAAATCATGTGCGCATGCGCTGCATTCTGTTATTTTATTTAACAAAAACATAAAAACAGATTATGGAAGATATGGGAGATTTTTACAAGGTATATTTCGCCTGTCACCGTGAAACGTTTGTTCTATGTTGCCTGCGACAATTAAACGCGTTAAAATTTCGTCAAAACTATCACAATCTAAATCATTCCGGATTTACCGTATAATCAACCACCAGAAAAGAATCTATTTTGTGCAAAGGGGTCCTTCAAAATTATAAAGGTTTGCATTCTTCTAAAAAATATTTATTTTTCCTTTATTATTTTTTTTTTCATGACTTCAGCAAATCAAAAATTGTCTCTTTCCTACTTGGTGGGGTAAAAGAGCCTCTTGAAAGGGTTGAGGCTGTATCTTAGAATCTATAAGAGATATGAATTTGAATTCTTCGAAAAAGATTAGCCAAAAGATAAGAATACATTTCCATTAAAGAACGCAACTTCCTATCTTTTATAGATTCTGAGATAGAGCTCAAAATGTGTAATGTGTTATTATTATTTATATTTCATAGTCCTAAAATAAAAATGTGTATAATATGTTTTTCTAAAATGTTTTTTTTAATTTTATTTTTACAGTACCGACGAAGATGCGCGGCAGGCAATGGGTCACACTGGCGGCAAAATCAAAGAAATGCAAGTGCATTTGTTGCTGTCCTCCCGGGCAGAGATGCAAAAAGTCATCGAGACCGCTCGGCAGGTCAGCGTGTCCTACATGAATTTTACGTCAAAACCGCCAACACCCATTGCAACGCCCGCCACTCTAACGCAAACTCCAATCGCCATTACAACGGCACCGCCACCTTTACAGAAACCGCAACCGCCTGTTATCACGTCCAGCTCATTGTCAGGTATCCTGGCACAGCAAATGTTTCAGCAGCGTCAGATGCATACATTGTTACATCAGCAGAACATGCCAGCCGTTACATCGAATTCGGTTCGTCCGGATGCTATGAATAAAGGGGGAAACGGCGGAGGGAGTACTGACGGAAATAACAGTGACAACCGTATGGACGATAGGCGAAGCCAAGATTCGCGGTCTAGATCGAAGTCTCGTGATCGCCGCGATCGTCGTAGATCGAAGTCACCACGTAGCCGACGTTATCGTGATCGATCACGTAGTCGTGATCGTCGTGGCAGTGGTGGTGGTCGTCGGAATCGCAGTCGTGATCGTAGTCGCAATCGAAGTTCCCAACGAGATAGAAGTAGAGATCGCAATCGCAGTGATCAAAGTAACGAAAAGGACGATACCTTCAAAAATAATGTCACTGTATGGAATACCCCAGGAATTGTGGATAATAATGCTGTTGGGATGCAGTCATCTTTTGTGCCAAGTTTTACATCTCGTCCTCCGATCTCATTATTTCAAAATATTTATAATCAACCAAAGTCAGAAGTTCCTGTACCACAGGAAGCTATTAACTCCTTTCAGCCAGCAATGCCAATAATTCCATTTAAAGTTACAATGCCCGATTCGCGTAATAACAACATTTGCTATCAAAGTCCGGAAATGAAACAAACAGCTGATGGTTTAGACAGCAAGTGTTGCCTTCGACTGACTGGTATCAGTACGGTAACGCACTACAGTACAATCCGTCGATTCTTTGCCGGTTTGTATGTTCCAAATGATGGAATTAAGATAATAAACGATCTGAATGGTCGGAGAATTGGAGAAGCTGTTATACGATTTGGAAGACCGGCCGTGGCTGAGCAAGCTTTGCGCAAGAGTGGCTCCGAGCTTATGGGTAATATTGTTACTGTAACTTATATCACTGATAAGGAGTACGACAATGAGGTGGACGCATACCGTCCGCCCAGAAGACCGTTTATCCGTGATGACGTTGGCAGCCGTGATTTCTCAAACAATGATTCGCTGGACAATCGTATGTTTAATGAGAATGATGTGTACGGTATGAATAGAATTCAGAGGAACCCTAATTTTGATAATAACACTACTGGAGACAGCGCTAAGGTCAATGAACGTGTAAAACAGCAATGCCCGCCTGTGAATATAAAAGATGACGATGAAGATGTTATGTTTATCTCGGACTCAAACGATGAACCTTTCAAGTATACAACGCTTTTGCTTGAGAGTTTGCCATCGTTTACTAAAGAACAGGACATTATGAAGATGTTCTCTGATTTTACTTTGTTAAACATTGTCTTGGCAAGAATTCCGAAAAACGTACATGCCTACGTTAGATTTGTGTCGACGGACGATTGTCAGCGGGCCCTGCAAGCATCGCACAATCATCGCATTGGACATCGACAAATTGAGGTGGACACTTGTTCTGATGAAGTGTTTCAACGTGCTAAGGCAGAGTACAGCGATGAAGCATTTACAAACGGAACCGCTTCAAATGAAAACGTTACAGACAAAGATCTCGATGACAAGGTGGAAAGTTCGGGCAATGAGTCCGCCAAAGAGGACAACCAAATAGAACCCATTCAGGACAAAAATAACGTATCAACAACAAATCAGTCTGTACATAACGGCGGGTACGGTAATGAGCAGCTCAAAAATTTCTTAGATGGTTTTAATGAAATGCACCACCAACGTACCTTTGATGGATTTAATAATAATCGTAATAATGCTCCTCCAAATCCATTTAATCGTAATCAACAAATGAATTTGCCTAATCCACCGGGTCTTGGAAGTGGAGAAAAGCATTTCGATGGATCATCATTATCACCAAACATAAATAATGTTGATCCAAGAATTCGAAATAAACCGACCACCTCAAACATTACTACAGATTCTGTCTCGAATCCATTTAATCGAAATGATCCTCGAGTGCGAAGTGATTCTGCTCAGCCGGGTCCTTTGGATTTGGCATGTATCTTTATGGAAAATGTTGATTTTCGAGCAACGGACACGGATGTAGCCATGTGGTTTGCTGAAATCAAATTGACTCCGAAAAGGGTGTTCATGCTACTCAATACCCAAGGATGTCCGTCCGGTGATTGTTTTGTAGAGTTTAACAGTGTAGAAGATGCAAAACGTGCCGTTTCCCGACATCAGTATCGATTCATGGGAAAAGTTGTTCGGATAAAACTCGAAACTTGTGCACACGTACAGAATGTTTTGAGCTCCTTTGGTTTTGGTGAATCGAATAAATCAGATGGAAATAATTCGAATAATAATGTCCAACAAAAGTTAGATAATGACGACAATAATGATAATGACAATCTTGACAATACAAACATGCTGGAAAACACAAACAATTCAGAAAACGGTTCCGGAAATATGTCTGGAAATAGTAACCGTGATCCTAGACAATTCCGGAAAAACGATTCGAATGATCGTGGATTTGGACACTTTCATCCTGGCATGATGATGGGCATGCGACCAGGTTTTGGTCGACCACCGATGAACATGATGAATGGTGGTAACATGCCATTTGGAATGCTAAACATGATGCCTCCGATGGGTCCTATGCACTATTTACCACACGGCGGCGGTGGAGGCAACGGACCGATAGGTCCGGGCCCAGGCCCTACCGGTATGATGGGGACACATAATAATTTTCCAAAGGATCATATAAATGGGACTCCCAGTAATGTAGTATCCCTACGGAATGTACCATACGAAGCTAGAAATATCGATATTTTGAACTTTTTTGAAGGTTTCGATATAACTCTAGAAGATGTCGTACGACGTTTTAACGATAATGGCTCGGTGACAGGTGACGCACGTGTATGCTTTAGTTCAATCAATGAAGCTCGTCAGGCCGTTGAAAAGACTCGTGGTAAAAAACTAATGAAACGGAATATTCTAATGAGTATTATTGATTTTTTTTGAATATTTAGAAGTACTTCATCTATTATTATATTCAAACGTAATTTTGTAAATTTTTAAATACAATATTTTGTATTTATAATAAGTGTTTTTAATAGTTTTAATTTCATTTCATTGATTTTTATTATTAAATAATGTTTTCTTTTTTAAAACATAAATTAGTTTTAGTGTTTAAAAGAATTTTGAAAAAATGAGTTATTTATAATTATTGTATCAAGAAAAATGAAATCCATTCAATGTATATATTTAATATGTAGATTTGTATTATGTGTATTCTATGAATAAAAGTAATACATTTAATTTGTAGTTTTTTTAAAACAAAATACAGGGAAATTATGAAAAATGGTTACCGCAATTAATTGATTAATAATATAATTAATAGATATAAAATCCCTTGGGCAGCTGGATGGATTTTGAAGTTTGTTGTATAAATGTAATGTGTGTAAATTGTTTTTTCCAAAAAATGTTTATATTGCAGTAAAAAACTTCCAAAATGACTATACTTATTAGACTAGCGCTTCTTAGGTACAATCACAGATACCCAATCGCCACAGGCAAGACTAAATATTATATATGCATCCATCTGAATCTTTTTGTTTTCCTTGAGGATCCGCTCATTCTGAATCTATCGGTACAGGTGAAGACGACTGCTCTATGCCATTGCTACAATGTTTTGCTTACCATCATTTAACGAAGCAAGTGATGTTACGGCAGGTATACTATCATCCACTTTAGCCAGACCAAAGATTATCCGCAATACGTTTTTTTTAAGTTTCAAGTTTCAAGTTTTTCCTATATATCCCCACACATACGAGCATTTACGTGTTCTCATAGGCGAACAACAGCAAGGCCTGAATATTTTGCCAAATAGGGCATTTTTCATCTCTAATCCACTTCTACCTGAATGATTTTTATTTCCCTTATCCTGAAAAAGCTTAAATGCTTCCTGGAATTTATTTTCATTTGAGAGCAATAATT
>JAAAKO020009922.1:0-18111 GCA_010015015.2 Bolitophila cinerea | reverse complement strand
TCAAAACAAAAGATATCGTCTGTTTTGTAGAATTCAATACATGCCACTTCACATCTTCAACCGTAAGATGTGGGCTTAACATGGAAGCAACCACCCAACCTCAGCTTCCAAAGCTGCACGGGGTGCTGTGACCGTAGTAGTTTTTTGTAGGACAAAATTTATCAAAATTATGCGTCTTGGGGTCGAACGAATCGGATCTTCCACACGAACTTTTTTGGCAGTTGTTGAACTCGGAGATTGGTGTTTCCTTTTTAAACAACTTTGTCAGGTACAACTGGATCAACAGTAACAACAGGAACAACAGGAACAACAGGAACGTTAGGACCATCTAGAACAACCGGAACAACAGGAACGACTAGATTAACCGGAACAGCAGGAACAGATGGATTATTTTTTAATTTTTTTTTTCTGTGAGATTTTTTTTTGTGCCTTTTTGTTCGACAAATGGTAGAGAAGTGGATTGCTAAATTTAAAAGTGGGTGAGGTGAAATAATGTCCACGGACATAAGGTCCATGGACATTATGTCAGTTTCAAACTGCCATTAGGTCCATAGACATTATGTTAATTCTATGTTAATGTTATTTTTTTGATGGACATTATGTCTGCTTTAAACCAATGGACTTTATGTACTTTTAAAAGCGGACATAAGGTCCATGGACGTCACCTAAAAAGTGGAAAAGAAATAGTGTTGTTTCACCAAGACAATGCACCGTGTCACAAATCGATAAAAACGATAGCAAAATTAAATGTATTGGGCTTCAAATTGCCATATTCTCCATCAACAACACACTTTCAAAAGTGAGTTCAAAAACAGATATGATACCGTGTTGCAGATCATCTGTACAATCTAATAATGGTGCCAGTGAAAAAAGAACACCAATGTAAAAAAACGAAAGTACCAAAGAGCATTTTAAAGTGCGTATTACTGATGGTGAGCAAAGACCACAATGTGTTGTCTGATACGAAGTATTGGCACATGATAGCATGAAACCGATTAAATTAAAGAGACATTTATCAACAAAGCACAACGAATACCAAAATAAGCCTTTTGATTTTTTTGAAAAATTGGACGAAAGAATTGGGCAAAGAAAAATTAAATAATAAAAAAATACAGGGACCCTATCTTATAACACAAGTTTGTTACTAACAATAGTTGTTCAACACATTTGTCATGATGTAACACAAGTATACGATTTTTTTAGCATACTTGTGAGCAAAGTTGTTAGATTCAAACGGTGCGATTTGATCGATGTTTGTTTTTCACATCTTTTGTCAGGTTTTTATCGATTAGATGTTCCTGCATTATTTACATTTAAATGTGGCTGCTAAGATCATTTATATAATTTCAAATACAACAAGTAGAATTCGTCCTCACAAAATTAAGAATTTTGCTAAAATTACTAATTTGTTTAAACCAGAATTTAGTAAAAAAAACACCAACGAAGTAATTAAATGTTAGTTGGGTACTCGGTGTGCTGCACATATAGTAAATAATAAACCTAGTAAGCATCGCGCACCTTGACACCGATTTAATTACTCGTTCTAATTAATGCACGCCGCAAAATAAATTCATAACTTTAATCGATGGCGATTTTTTCTCTAATTTTCTAAATATATAAAATATAATAAATATGCCTTTACCTATTTTCATTGAATTTTAAAATGAAATGAATATAAAATCATTGAACTGTTGCATTTAATATACATAATATTTGTATTAAATTAGGTGTATAACTTATATATTTCTGTGCTGTGTGCTTAAGCGCTAAGATTTATATGTTTGCACGTTGCACCGACCACAAGTAGAGTGTGTAGTGTTCTCACTTCGCAGATCGCATTCAATTAGTTGCATTTTTTTGGATTTGATTTAGTTTTCTATGTAGATTTTTGCTTTTAATGTCTTACAAATTGACACATCGATTACACGTTCGATTTATCGCATTGATCAGAGTGCGTTCACCATATTCGGGTCCTCCACCTTGATCGCCACCAACATAATATAATAGAAATATATTTGCAAAACGTTTTTTGTTGTTGTTGTTGTATCTAATTGCAAATCTACACACTCCCATAAAATACATGTATATATATATATAATATTGGAATAAGTAAAAGGAAAATCTATTTATAAACGACGCTCGCAGACATATACACTGAGAGAATGCGCCACCTCAACATACACTTTATGTGTCACGGACCAATCTGCCGCCAAAAAACCACTGTAGCTTAAAAAAAAGCATTATGTGTGTATGTATTATTATTAAATTGCAAAGGCTAAAGTAATAATTTTTGCAATTTTTCGACGACTTGCTGTTTTGTGTGGCGCAATTCAATCGATTAATCATTTAATATGGACGCACACAAAAAAGCTCGTGAGCACCGCGTGCGTTAGAAGGTTGCTGCTTGTCAGCTTTAGTAGGGTACGCTATATTGTAGACAACGTTATATGTATATATATATATACTAAACGTGAGTTCGATCTGTGTACGCGCGATCGGATCGCGCATCGAAGCGCCGAAACGGTGCTGTTATTGTGAGTCGATGACCTGTGCGTTTGTGTATACATTTGTTTTGTTCGTCAAAGCACGAAAGATCGCGTTCGCGAAAGGTCGTACTTTTTGCGCGATCGCACTTTTTTTACGTTTGTTATGTGCTATGTTGCTTTACGATTTAGTCAAACGATTATTTATGGCTATACATATTGTATTTACGGTGTCAATGAAAAGTACTTGAATTTTGGAGCGGATATATGAATTGATTGGCGTGAGCTTTTGATCCGGGAAAACTGTTTGGTGATCGCGATCATAAAAACAAATCGAGAGTACATTGAAAACATAACATTTATCGAATTAATGAGATTCAGTATTTCTTGGCGAAAAGAACAGAATTTACAATGAATTATTCTAAAGCCATGTCAATTAAATTGATCGAGCGCGTGAGTACGGTGATCATGAATGTTACCCGGACGAAGGTCGGTGTCGTGCACACGCTTGCACAAAAAGACGCACACGTGATCGAGACACGCGCGCACGCACACACACAAACACACTTGTGTAAAGTTATGCTTGAGCTTCAGCTGAGTTTCGCATAGTGAAAGTACACACAATGCGTCTGGGGTCGCGCGTTATATCATAAAATTGTGTATTTTTTTATGTATCTTATGATCGACATTGTGTTTTGTGTGTACTTGTCCATATTATGGGTACACTATTTGCGAGCTGGATTTTTTTGCGCGCGATTGTTTTACGAATATATTTAATTTTGTAGCCGAGAGCTTTTGATTTAAATTTGTAGATAACGTTTTTATACAGAAATAGCAATTCGGAGAATGTATCATATTGAATAAAACAAAATTGGTTAACTTGGGATCTTGTGTAAGAAATTTAAGTTATAAAATGTTTTTTTAGATAATAATTATAAAATATGATCTATCTATTATGCGTCTGCTAAAAAAGTTGGTGCAATTACGAAGTGGGAATTGTACACTTAATTTGAATGATGAATAACTTTTTTAAATTATTAAAATAATGCTGTAAAAAATAAAATAAATTAAAAAAATTAGGTTTTTCAATTATTTACCATATGAATAACCCAAATAACGAATTAAAGCATCATTCATCATCGTGCTACCCTGGAAGACTTTTATGTATTATGTATTATGTATTATGTATTTATAATGTCGGGCGATGATTCGGTTGAAAAGGCTTTGCTCTTACAGAATCAATTGAAGCAAATGCTTAATAGCAGAGAGATTCTTGAAGCAGTGGATGAAGAGGATAGAAAGGTCTCACTTCCACTCAAAATAGATATAGATCCCAACACACAAACGCTAGGTCTACATTATTATCCCACAACAGCAAAAAATATGTTTCAAGATCTTTGGCTGCAAAAGCTAGAATGGGATCAAAAGCTTCCAACAACAATTTCTGAAGACTGCCTACAGTTTCGTCAGACTCTATCAACACTTGAAGATATTCAAATATGGCTTGGCAAAAGCAATAGTTCCAATCAACTCACTTTACACGGTTTTTGGCGATGCCTCGGAGAAAGCATACGCTGCAGTCATTTATGCAAGAGTCGTGGACGAGAACGATAAAGTTTTAATAACATTGTTGTCTTCAAAGACTATAGTTGCTCCGATTAAACAACTAACCCAATCGGAATTCCAGACCTGATTTAGGCCTGAAATACAGTGTATGGTTGAGGCCTTAGCCGCCTTAGCCGACACCCCTCAAAACCGCCGCCAAACTGAGGCCTACTCGAAAAGAACTCATGATATTCACGATACCAAGGTTAGAGTTGTATGGGGCCGTGTTACTCGCGAAAATCATGCAAAATACAAGTGCGACGCTAAACGTCAATAAGGAAAATTTGCTCGGATGGTGCGATTCTACAATCGTATTAGGGTGGCTCAGAGGAAACCTAGCAAAGTATAAGTCGTTTGTTGCCAACAGACTAATACGCATTTCAGAAGTGCTAGAATTATGAAATTGGAGACATGTCATCTCATCACAAAACCCTGCAGACTGCGCTTCCAGAGGGATAAACCCGCAGGATTTAGCAACACACAATTTGTGGTGAAATGGGCCGCCATGGCTGGTGCATTCAGATGCGAAATTTACCGCTTCTGAGCCTAACATTCAAGTACCTGAACTTGAATTAAAAAAGTTAGTTAACTACTTGCAGTCGAAGAGAATTTCTCGAATGACATTTTATTAAAATACTCAACCCTAATAAAATTAGTCAGACAGACTGCACTGATTTTTAAATTTATTCAAAATATCAAGGATAGTAAAAATTCAGTACAAAAGATCAACACAGATGGTTCCAGAGTTGCAAGGTTATCTGTTGAAAATTTAAAAGATGCTATAATGTGGTGGCTTCGCAAGGTACAAGCAACAGAATTTTCATTAGAGTGTATTGCTCTCACAGAAGGTTTGCCTGTGTCAAAGAACAGCAAATTACGATCTTTAAACGTATTTAAAGACAAGGATGGAATAATAAGGATTGGGGGTCGCTTAGAAAATTCAACAACGATGACATACGCAGAAAAGCACCCCATAGTATTGCCGAGTAAACATCATCTTACGGACCTCATAATTTCAGACGCGCACAACAAAACACTACACGGTGGTGTTCAACTAACAACTAATTATTTGCGACAAACATATTGGGTAATTCAAGGACGAAACGCTGTAAAAAGAATTATACGTCATTGCGTCCGATGCCACCGTTATTCTGCAATTCCGCAGAGTCAACTCATGGGAAATCTACCAAAATATCGCCTAGACATTGCAAGGCCATTTTCAAATACAGGAGTCGATTACGCTGGACCAATTGACATTCGATTGAATAAGGGTCGCGGTCATAAGTGTACAAAGGGTTACATTGCTGTATTTATATGTCTTTCGACAAAAGCAATCCACCTCGAAGCAGTTACCGATTTGACTGCAAACACATTTTTGGATGCCTTTTCACGTTTTACGGCAAGAAGAGGTCTATGTAGTCACGTGTTCTCCGATAATGGGACGAATTTTGTGGGAGCGAGTAAAGTTTTGAAGAAAAGATTTGAAAACCACGTACAGCAAACCAACAACGCAGCATTTCAGAACTTGGCAGATTCAGGTACATCTTGGCATTTTATTCCACCGGGCTCCCCGCATTTTGGAGGATTATGGGAGGCGGGAGTGAAAAGTATGAAGACACACTTGAGGAAAATTCTGGGTCTAACTACTTTAACATATGAAGAATTGTCCACAGTTTTATGCAAGATTGAGGCCTGTTTAAACTCACGGCCGCTGTGTCCTTTAACCGATGACCCAAACGACATAAGCGCTCTTACGCCAGGTCATTTTCTAATTGGCGGTCAATTATTATCACCACCGCGATCAGACATTACCGATATAAATACCTTACGACTAGACAGGTGGCGACAAGTCGAAAAACTTAACCAGGAATTCTGGAAACGGTGGAGTAGCGAGTATCTAGCTAGACTACAGCAAAGAACCAAGTGGATGTGTGAAAAGAAAATGTGTAAGATAGGGGATATAGTTTTATTGAAAGGTGAAAATTTACCGCCATCAAGATGGGCTTTATGTAGAATAGAAGAAGTGCACCCAGGGAAAGACAACATTGTCCGAGTGGTCACTTTACGAACAAAGAATGGTCTTATAAAACGACCAATTGTAAAAATTTGTATTTTGCCAATTATTGACAATGAAAATCTTTCATGTCAAAGGCTTTAATATTTATGAAGAAAATTTACTGCACTTCATGCAAATCACTGAATTAAATATACCGAGTGCTTAAAGACAATAATTCTATAATAAACATTAAATGCACTTCATGCAAATCAATGAATTAAATTATCAAGTGCCTTAAAGACAATAACATACAAAGTTATACGAACAATACAACTTACGAAGAACCAAACACATCCTTTGATAAGGACTATGATTTCTGTGAATGCTATTGTGTTTAATTAAATAGAAACCTCCGTTCCAAAAAAACAAATGCAAGCGCCTAAATTACTTTTAGTGTGTCCTCATCACAGATGAAAATGAAACAGAAAAGCGGAAATCTTTCACTGTGAATTTCCCAGGATGCTGTTGCGTGCGGTTGCATCATTCTGTATATATATTTATATATATTCCTATAAAAGCAAAATGTATAGATGCACGCGCGCGCAAACGCGAAACTCATTTATACTCCATTTATAATTAAATGCAGTACGGCCGTTGCATTCTGGAGCAGATCTCCTTGAACTCAGCGCGCGCATACTTCCACACTAAATGTGTATACAGTTACAAATGGGGATGAACTCGCTCCTCGCATATATTCGTCTGGATTTGACTATATATATATATATAATTTGATGTGTATAGGTGTATATCTGTATGTTTATATATATACTGCTCGTGTTGTCGACAACTCTCACACTCACACTCGTAAGATCAAAGTTTATTCTGGAACCATAAGTGTCATGCTCATAGGCGGAATATACGGCACCCTCTTCACGTATATATATACACTGTATCTTCACATGTGTGTGTGTGTGTATGTGGAAGAATATCATCTACATCTTGAGCTCGGCGGCTCACAGTTTTGTTGTAGTTATATTGCTTGGTTGTATATTGTGAATTTATACACAAGGAACAAGACCCTTCCCACACACACACAGATTCCCGTGGAACAGAGCATTTGTCAGTATATTATAATGTATATATATTTATATATACAAAACTATAATATATGAAAGTTTACTCTGATGTATGGTGAGCCCTTTTGCCCGAGCTCGAGCGCGTGAGCTTCTTCCAGCCGCATGCCATCCTAAAGCGGTGGCGGCGGGCGGGCGGGCTGGCGGGCGGCTCGGAACGAAGGAACACGAAGGAGGAGCGGCAAACAATGTATGTAAGAAGTTTTTGTTTCTTATGTTTTGTGTCTGGGATATCAAATTAGGGTGTCGCAAACTTTAGCAATCTTGCAAGAGACATGCTTTCGTTGGGAGTGTGTGTGTATGTGTGTGTATACGTGTGTGGATATGTGAGAGTGTGCAAGTTCCTTTATGGAAATAAATGAGGTAAAGGAGTTGCGGGCTTATGTAATTAATTTCAAATTATATACTTGATTGTATAATTAAACAAATTATTTTACATTATTTGAAATAAGTGAACGATATCGTGTGTGCGAGTGTGCGCGTCTGTGTGTGGGTGCTGACTGCCGAGGGCTGGGGATGGGGATATGGGGAGCACGAGGATAGGTCATTTACAAACGGCTAACGTTTAATTAAGTTATTTGCAGTAGAATTCATGGGGTGTCTATGGGAGTGTGTGTAATTCGTAGTGTATACACACTTTTGGACGCGGTTAATTGGGGTCAAGACGTTTATTTCGGTATGCATGCGGAAAGCAAGCATTTCACAAGAATTTATGTTTCTTCACGCAGTTCCTGAAGTATTCTGGTAGGATGGATATGCACAGACCATGGTCAATTTTAAGAACAAGCCAATGATGGTAACATCCCAAATCCATTCCATTTAAATGGTACAATTTTAAACCTAATCTGAAAGGTATCACTCTCGGTTTTATTACAAAAAAGGGTTAGGCACTGGGCCTACTCATAAATATGAAATTATATAATCAACCTCTCATTTAAATAACCATATCCTGTTCATAAACCTTTTAACACCTCGAATCTATCTACTAAATAAACGTGTCACATGTGAAGTAAGCGGACTATACGTTAAATCTTATAGCTTCAGAAAGGAACGGCAACAGTATTTTCAGTAACCGGAATATTGGTCTAAAACAATTTGTCATAAAACAATTTGTCTAAAAATAATTGGTCTAAATCAATTTGTCTAAAATCAATTTGTTTAATATATGGCTGGTGGGATTGGGATGAGTGAGTTTCCTCGCCTCTCACAAAAATACAAAAATCGGATGGTTTTTAAGTATAAATACTCCAATTGGAGTAAAACGACAGCGCTGATTGATTTTAGACAAAATGTTTTAAGACACATTTTTTAAGATAAATTATTTTTTATTTTAGACAAATTATTTTAGGCAAATTGTTTAACGGCCGATTTCTTCACCCAAGTTCGAAGTTGTTCGAACCGAGTTCGGGCTAACACTCGGTTCGAAGTACGAACTCGGTTCCAACTTTTTTTAGAACTCGGTCATTTCTTCACATCAAAGTGCTAACTTGGAACTAGTTCGAAACCGCGTACTAGGTTCGAAGTACATAACACCGAACTGGGTTCGAGAACATCGAACCGAGTTCTAAAACTTCGTTAGAATGTAATAACGCAGCGTTCATGTGCATTTTGCGTTAAATGTCAAACAATTCTGCTGTTTTTAAATCAAAAAATAATTGTCGTTTGAACGTCATTACTCCTTTTTAATGTTTGTCATCAATTAATTAATTTGTAAGTATTTATTAATTATTTAGTTTATGATTTGTGTGGGAATAATTGTTTTATGAACGTGTTTTTAAGTTTTTATTTGCTCTTTGTTTGAATATGGTTGTAATACTATGTGTTTAAGCTTTAAGGGCTTTTGTGTATTTCTTTTCAATAAAATGATGTTTGTGCATGCAGATTTGGAATTTATTGAACAATGCCACGCAAGAGTAAGGTAGAAGATGGTTTGTCTTTGTGCGTTGATGAAAAAAAGCGCGTGAATTGGTCGTCAGCAGACGTGCAACGCTTGGCACAGCTCGTTATAGAATATGGCCGCGAAGGCATTCTAAATAAAAGAACAAATGCTACGACAAATGAAAAAAAGAAAAAAGAATGGTCCTTAATTTTAGCCCGGTTCAATTCCAATCCGGCCGTACGTATTTATTTGTCGCATTTGTTTGTATAATTTTTCAAATGTTAGTTTGTTTACTTTTATTTTATTTTATAGAATTTGTGCGTGCGTGACGAGACTGCCATTATAAATATATTTTTAAAAAACATGCAAGAGTTGCGCATCTACGCTGGTTGGGAGCGTAAGAACTATTTGCGTACCGGTGGCGGTCCGCCAGACCCGAAACCAACCGAAATAGTTAAGTTGGATGTGGTTGGCACGTTGCGCGAACTTATCAGTATGCAAGGCCATGGCATGTCTGGAATGGATGGATTTGACTGCGATGCAATTTCTAACCTGGAGACTAGTTCACCGGACACACTCATTATTGCACCACCATCACCAACGCAAATCGGCAACATTCCTTCGTCGCAAATCGATGGCAGCAATAGTGTAGATGAATCAGTTTTACAGCAACGCTGTAAGGATTTGTTGGAGAACTTCGTCGATGACTCTTCCAATTTATCGTACAATATGGACACTTTTGACCATGTTGACGATAATCTGTTGTTCATAGAAAGTGAAAATGATACTACAACATCTAAAACAGCTACAACAACCACAGCTACAATTTCAACTTCAGCAGCAATAGACCCAACAGTCACAGAGAGTACATCCGTATTATTTCCAATTGGCTCTCTCCGTTCGCCGCGACAATATTTTCCAACGAGCGCGCAGCGTCACCGCCGCCGTCAAAATGTGAATACCAATGCGAATGCCACAAACTCAGCCACAACCGACGATGCAAATTACAAAGAATTGCCGATCCTTCGGCGTCAATTTGTTTTGGCAGAAAATAAACGATATCAATTATTACATGAGGCTCGGATGGAGGCAATCGGAGCAATAAAAACGGCACGAATTAATGCCATTAAAACAGAAAACGTTGCTCGGTTGGATGAGATTCGCTCGCGCCGACAATTTAACGATGCAATTTCCAGACGACAAATGCGGTTTTGGGACTGGGCAATTGCTACTTCGCAAAATCAACAAAAATCAGAAGATCGCGAGAGTGTTTCCATTTATAAAGGGGTAGCGGACACTATCAAAATCGCCAATTTGGCACAGCAGACAAACGCAACTGACAAAACAGCGAATGAAATAGTCTATGGATTGGCCCGCACTGCTGAAATCGACAAAGATATCGTTTACGAAGAATATGTATATTTGTCGCCGTCGCCGCCCATACCCGTACTGTCACCATCCACCCAATCCTATGACAGTGATAGCTTCGAGCTATAAATTTTTATTTCTTTTTTTTAATTGTAACTATTTTTTTTTTAAATTCAATAATAAAAACATTTGTACAAGCTTAATATTTTTATTTACAATTAAAACTGCGCGAGAATTATATCTCGAGCTGAACGTCCAAGCTCAACGGATTGATTGTTATCTTCAATCGCTCCTTCTGCCATTACTCCTTCATCTTCATCTACAAATGCCATCCCATCCATTGCTGGTGGCATTCCATCGCGTTGCTCTATAGCAATGTTGTGCATGATTGCACATGCGGTAACAATTTTCATGGCCGTTTGCACCTTCAACCTTATGCCGTACGCCAGCACAGGGAATCGCCGCTTCAACACACCATATTGCCGTTCAACAACATTGCGCGTGGCAATAATTGACTTCTGGTACGCACGCATTTGAATATTTTTTTGTAATTCGCGGTTGTTTTCAGTGTACGGCGTTGCAAGGTACGGTGTGTTTGCATATCCTGAATCGCCTACAATTATAAATTTGCCAAAGTCGCCAGACTCGAATCGAGCACGAACATTTGACTGCCGGAAAATGGTCTGATCGTGCACCGATCCTGCCCACCGTGCTACAATGTTCAAAATCTTTAGATTTGCAGACGAAATAGTCTGGACGTTTAGCGAGAAGTACGCCCATTTCGATTTCGAAATACTTCTGCCAATTGTCCTCCTGGCGACTGCAATTTTATGTGTGTGCAAACGATTGCCCCAATGGTCCGAGGAAAGTGTGCAAAATTATAAAATTCGGCAGCAGACTGCTCACCACGGTCTCGTTCCGTCTCTGGCATTTTTATGTAGGTATTAAGGTGTGCAATTAATGCCATGCACACCTTGAGAAGGACTCTACATACAGTAGCTACTGATACGCGTTCCACATCACCAACCACCAATTGCATGCTACCTGACGCCATAAATCGAAGAGTCATTAACAACTTCTGCTAAGGGGTTAGGTATCTAAAGCTGTCAGAGAATGTTTATCATTTCACTCATAAATAAATATATTTACTTAAGGCGGTCGTGGATGCTGCAACGTTGGTGCAACCAATGGAAGAACCATCAAAAATGTTGGCTTGGTAAGTCGAAAGCGCTGGAAGAAATCGACATAATCCCAATCCTTAATTGTCGCACGCACAGGTAAATTGTATGGGCGGAGGATCATCCCCATAACAACATTATCTTCTTCGTCGTCATTGTCGTACAAAAAAAAATCCAATCATCCTTAAAATACACCTTCATTCTTTAATAAATGCGCCATTTTGTTTTAAAATTAATATTTTAAATAAATACGTGTCACTCATATTGACGTAAATAAAACGAAGTGCTAGCTGCTAGCACTCTGTTTATATTGGGTGAAGAAATAAAAATGGAAAAAACTCGGTTCGAAGTACAAAAACTGCGTTCGATCATCGTTAACACACCGAAATCCGAGTTATATCTCGGTCAAGTGCTAAAAACCGAGTTCGAACGCAAAAAAGGCCAGTGAAGAAATGGATGGGAGTGATAAATCGGAGTGTTATCGCTTCTAACCGAGTTCGAACTTGGTGAAGAAATTGGCCGTAAGTCAAATTAATATTAAATCATAGTATCATCGATGTCAGTTACTTTAATCTGTAACTTTTAACAATAATCATCAAAGTAGCATAAATATGGTATTTGGCAAAAAAATGCTCTTGACCACATCCAACCACATCAATATTACTGAAACGAAAAAGTTAGCTAGTTATTTGTAGTATATATTTTATTATGACTATGCACGCATTGAAAACTGTTTGATTTTCACTACAATTTCCAATTTTGAATAAATAATTTCAATATATACATTATATTTACATATAATTCATGTGCAAATGTGTGTAATTCCAAAAAAAAGCCATGTTATAAAGTGAATTTCATGCGCAATTGCACTGATAATTTTATGAAAGTATTTATATATAATATAATTATATAAATTATATATAAGATATACTAAGTGTGCTGAACTCTGTTATTTAACCACCTAATAATTGTGCATACATTGTATAATTTAATAGTTATTGTAACATACATATAAAAATAATCGAAGATACAAATTAATTATGCTATACTATATAAAGGTATTTATTTGTTTAGTATAAACAAAATAATAAAGTGTACATTAATAACGAATAGAGCCTTTAAACAACGGCTAAAATGTCAAAATTAATATACAAATAAAATGTATTTAGTTATTATTATTAAACAGCATTGAAAAACTCAAAGAAATAACACGATATATACATAAAAATAAAACATTTGTTCTTTCATTGTAATTTACTATATTCGCTTTTATAACCAGGTAATTTTCCGACTGGGTTACCTTGTTTGCATTATTCTCCGCTCTCTTTCTCTTTTTTATTGAGCGAGCTCTTCTCCTCATAGCGTCTCGTCTCTCGCGCTTATATTTTCTGTACACAAACCAACAGGTGGTATTTCGTTCAGCAAAAGTAAACCCTACAAATGTTTGTCAGAAAGTGCATGAAGCGTGTCGAAGGGGTAACATTAAATATTCTATTAAAACACATAGAACTTAAATGTTAAGGGAAGTTATTTAGAATTATATGAAATTATATTTTTCATAATGTGAATTGTCGTCGGACGCGGCGCGTGTCGGTCGGCCAACTGTCGATGCGTTTACAGAATGCAGTAGCTATTGCGTTTGTATTAATCAATTTTTTTATGATTGTGTTTATATTTTGTATAATTGTGTCACAAGGAATTTGAGCGTTTGTATGTATTTTATTTTTAATACATGTTTTACGATTAGATTGGTAGTTATCCGTGCTTCGTCGTGTGTGTGTATATGTGCTTCGAGTTAAGATGTGCTCGTCATGCAGTCTGCGATTTTAGGTAGTTATAATTTTAAGGTAAGTCAAAAAGACCTTACAATGTTGTCATGTTTCGGTGTTGCTTGTTGGCCGTGAAGCGGCATTAGATTTGATTATTCAAGTTAGCCTACCATTTTTATATTGGAATTAATAAACTGTACTTTTCATAATTACTCCTATTATTTATATAGTACATTCCTGGAGCAGACTTCGAGCAAGTCATAAGAAACGTGCACAATTCTCGCCTTCAGAAAAAAACGGCCCAGGTTTCAACTCAAATTCGCACACCTACCGTAGCTTCATCGTCGCAATTGCTTAACACTGAAGTCACATCGGACGAAGACATCATGAATAAAGTGCAATTTTCAATGGAAAACTTTAAAATTCTCGATGACATCGATATTGATCAGTTGTTCCGCAAAGACTACGATGTCATAATGCAGGCCACTAGCGCAACGCCGGCTTCCTCGCAACGATTAGCCGAGGACCAACAGAAGAAACGGGCTATTTATGATGCCTCTATGATTGCTTCGTCGGATTCGGATGTTCGACCGGCACGTAAAAGTTGTGATGAAGAAATCATAGAAGATTGGCACGAAGAACGTAGAGCGGATAGAGAGATTGACGCAAATGAGGTTCACTATCCCAGTGGCTCAAAGGTGAGTCATGATTAGTTTTAGAAATATTTATGAAACATTTATTTTATTTTTTATTTTTGGTAAAGTTTCAATAAAATTAATTCAAGATTTCCAAAAATTTCATAAATATTGAATCAGAATTTTTTTGCCTTCTATTTAAATATCTTTCTTTTCACTTCACTAATTCAGTATCGATATATCAAACGAAACCTTTTAAAAATACTGCCAGTTAAAAACATTTTGTTTTTTTTGGTCAGTTGGGTAAACAAGCTATTGAAAAACAAAGAAAAATAAATATTTATGTTTAGGATATGCTGAACGGCCTGAAAAATTGTTATTTTGTGTTTTTTTTTTACTTTTCTTCGTATTGCCTATTTTTACAATCTCAGCATAACCAAGGGTTAAAGCCTATCTAATTGAGTATGACAATTTGGTCAATGACTACATTACTTCATTTTTGGAGCTTTGGTTTTTCACCTCGAGACTAGAAATGGACAATTCTGTGCTTAAGCATAGAGTCAATCCAACTTGAAATTGTAACGATGGGCATCACAAGCCATCTGGATTGCGTCTAGGTAGACATTGTAAAACGCTTCGTCGATATTAAGGAATGTCTCGAGTGCCATTTCCTTTTTGTCCATGGCTTTTTCTGTCCTCGTCACTAGCCCGCAGAGCAGACTCAACAGGATATACCTGTGATAGACATGCCGAATGCCGTGCATGGGATAATCATTTAAGACCTTATCCCCAAGAATTATCGGTAATGCGTTCGAGAGACTTAAGGAAGAATGAGCTCATACTGATTGGTCCTAACGACGTGGTGTTCGTGTTAATCTTACATAGTATTACTCACCTGATTTAGAAATTAACGAAACGCGATCTCATAGAGACCTTTAATAAGTCAAGTTATTCTGCAGAAAAGCAGGTAAAATCTATTCCTCTCTAGGTGACTTATACGCTTATTCGATTTTATCTTCGCTAATGTTGGAAGACGACACTTCCCAGTCCCCAAAAGAGCCACCGACGACGAAAAGGAACTCCGTTGCATTGGATTCCTCCAGGTGCTCCTACACACTGAAGTGTGCTTCCAGTAAGTAAACTGCTACATCATTTTTAGGAGTGGTGTAAGAGCCATTCGGGAGCCCTCAAGATACATTTTTAACCGACATAAGGTGTAAATTGTAAGGGCACCTTTTCTAAGTCCAAGAGTCTGGTTATTCGGTTAAATATGACGTTTTCATTATAATGCTCATTGCTCATGCAATGTTGCTCTGTGATGTTCTACTTTATTCAAGAGTATGAAAGGGTGAGGGAAGAACATAGACTTGTTTTTTTTTACATATCAAAATATTATTAAAGGATAAATATATATTGCGAAAGCTAAAAACTATATTGTTAAAATTTGAAATCAAACAAACTAATTGTTTATATTTTAAATGTATCTTGAATTAAAACCAAAGTGCAGAAAGGAATGTGAGTGTGATTCTGTTTCAAGTATAATCTTATTTTTCAACCAGATATGAGAATCTGTTTCATCTGGTATACTTAACTGCAATTCGTCTAAACCATAAAAGCTAGTCCCACCATTTATTTAAAAGATCATGTTAATCTTTCGTTAGCATTACATTTTTCAACCATCATCCTGTAAAAAAATAAAAAAATATGTCAGTTATATAAATCATTTATGAATTACAGAAATTGTAAAAATTATATCTTGATATTTTAAAGAACATCTGAGATATTTATAATTAAAAAAAACTTGCGTCAGAACATAATTGGCCCAAAACTAGGGGGATGGAGGTTAAGAAATCAAACAACTTTTTTAATGATTGGAAACTGTTCGTCTTATTGGTATGCCATGCTTTTTGAAACGGCATACGTGGCTCCGATGATGGTCACAAAATTTTGCTAAACAAAGCTGCAACAACAACTTTCTAAATAAGATGAAATGGGATATATCGAAATTTACTCTGACCTATTTTTTCCATTAAAGCAGATGACCCTTTTCATATTCTGTTTTGTTTGAAGCTCATTCCAACGATATTGCCGGTAAGCTTTTAAAGTTTGAGAAGTTTATATGCAGCTAAGGCTTGTCATATATCTTCCCAATATAAACTTAGACATTTCGAGAAACTTTTAGATTTTATTGCCAGTAAGAGAGAGATGCAACGTTGCCAGCAACCTTAGAACTGAGAATAACGTTGAAAGTGCGCTCTTTGCACATGATCCCGTATCTTATTTATTACTATTTATGGTTAAAAAAACATAATTTATTCTGCGGTCTCCGCGATAATCGTTGGGATCACCTTTCTTATTTTTTTCCATCTTTTGTATTCATTTAAAAGATTATCTAACTTTCGGAATAGATTTTGTTTTTGGTAGAAGTTAAACCTGCTGATGTTAATTAAATACTTATATTTATGTTCTCTCTGTTAGAATGATACGCACCTTAAAACATTTGAAAGTACATTGAAAGATAAGAGATTCTTCTGTTGACCAACTAGCCAAATTATTTATTGGCCATTATTGTTACTAACATTTTCTAACTTATATCTTAAAATAAATGGATGATAATATAACGATATCATCGGTCTCAAATCACAGGTCTATAAACAAAACAATCTGAATAGAGGAAACGAAGCTAAATTATCAGTATTATATACAATAAAACGACTATTATGTTAATTTCCACCAACGTTTAATTGAAATAATATGTTTCTGTTTATAGTAAATAATAAAATATGTATTATCAAGGCCGTTGAACGCATCATAAAGATATTTTTTTAAATTTTATATTATTATTTTATTATGTTTTAAAAAATTTATATAGATTTTTAGATCTTAGATTTCATTAAGATTAGATGATAATAAAAAGTTTTTATTTCTCTATTTTTTAATTTTTTAAAAGGATCGTTATTTTTTGTATATCCCAAAAAATGTAAGCTAATACAATTATTTTTCCTTGCACTTTTAGAATACCGAAAAATACAGTGTAGCTGAAAATGAATTGTTTTCAAAGGAATCTAGTCGAAACATAAGCTCAAAGTCGAAGAAGTACTGCACAGGAAAAGTAAGTTTAATTACACAATGTCTAAAAAACAACCCGCTTGTCTTGGTCAATTTATCAATCATCAATTGGATCATGAATTGGATTGCCTGTATCACAATCTTGAAATTACTTTTCTTAAAACCAAATAACTGAAAAAATAACATACAAAATAACAAGAGAAAAAAGCAAAACTAATATTTTCAAATAAAAGATTTTCAGGATTCTCTCTTGAAAAAAGCAAGCCAAAAAAAAAACAAAAAAGCAAAAAGTAATAATTAAGGATAAAAGTATTTCCGGATTTTAACTTTCAGGCAATGGTTTTATCCCAACCAAATATTGTAGCCCACGTTATTTCAGTCTATTAGATTTTTTTAATCTTTCAATCATTTTTAATTTTTTTTTCGAAAAAATTATTATACATTTTATTGTAACTACAATATTTTATAGTTTATAAATTAGGGCTTCATTTCGAGAGATCTCATAGATTTTTTTCTTTTTTTGGGCGTAGATTAATGCCAACTATTCTGTATTTTTTTTAGAATTAATGGAATTACAGGTGATCTTAATATAGATATATATAAATATATTTGTACTAAAATTAATTATAGTGATCATTCACACAAATGGCATGAAATGTATAAATATTTTGGTCGCTCAAGAATCCACTTACAATGTCACCGAATGTCTCCGGCCTGGTCCTTGGTCAAGTTTTCTTTAAACCTGATATTATAAAACAATTTTCTGATCTGAAGACCCACAAATATCCCCGTTTTGATTTATTCCGTTTACAATCTGCGAAACATTTTTTTTCGAATATTTATTTCATTATTCTGAGTGTGACCTTTAACCAACGCTCTCACAAATTGGGTTTATTAACATTATTATTAAATAACATGTTGTCAAAATTGATGTACTTTTCCCACCATTGCATATTTTAAACCCAAGTTTACCATGCAAAAATGTTGGGAACAGTG
>JAAAKO020009911.1:0-18114 GCA_010015015.2 Bolitophila cinerea | reverse complement strand
CATGTACAAACACTTTTTTCCAACACATTTTGCAAAAACAAGCTGCGCCATTTTATTGCGTCGTATATTATTTATCATTTTACTTCTCTTCTTCTTTTTCTGCATGACAGTTACGAAAAAATTCCCAATTTAAATACTTCTGCTATTTACCGCACTTAGGCGCCAGGATCAATTGCTCAGTTTTGTATTTATATACATTGGCTTGTGCGTGTGTGTTAGTGAAGTTACACATGTGTTTGTAAACTGGATCTGGTTGGTCGGGTGGGTAGTTAATTGTTGTATTTAAAATAAATGAAAACTGTCAATGAGATTGAAGCTACCGTTGCAGAAATGTCAGTTGAAGCCATACGTAGAGAACGCCAATTTAGTGGAAAACCAAAGCAAAAGTGTATTTGTTGTGGTGGTGTTTACTCAGGTCAGCACCAGCGCTATAGTCGAGCAATGAAGGAAAGCGCAAATGTTATAAATTTGGAGGTCATGGACACTTTCAATCGGTATGCCGCTCGAAGTCAAAGAAACAAGGGCCATCAGACAATGGACAAAAACAACAACAGCAGCAGCAGAAGCCAAATACTGGACGGGTCAACGAATTACAAAACAATTCGTGGTATAGAAGCAAGCAATTGAGTCAGATTAAAAATAAACGAGTAAAATTAAATAGTGAACAGGTTATATTAAGTATTTATTCAGATAAATGGCGTACTTTTCTTAAGTTTATTCTTTATGATAAAAAGGACTTACTCAATCTCACTGGAAAATAGCTTACACAAAAATATTTTTTTAGAGATATTTTTTATAAAAAAGTTTTTTTATTCTTTTAATGTTTTTTGTTTTATTATTTATTTTTTTTGTCAAGTAGATATTATATTTTTTTGGTATGGACATATTTGTTAAATAATTATTAAAAAAAAATTAAGTTGAGTTCAAGCAAGGATCGAAGTCTAAAAGTTTGCGTCAATAGTAGTGCATATTAAAATTAGTAAGTTTAATTGTTTAATACAACCTGATTAAGCGCGTATAATACATTTATACATGTCATTAATAATTAATCGCTAAAGCTATTTTGAATTATTGTTAGGCCAATAAACATGAATTACGGTTCAGCATATATATTCTTTCATATGAGACTAACTCAGCTTATATTCAATTTCTTCCTTATACTTTTCATTTTCCTTAGCCATATATAGATTGAACGTTTCTTGGGTATGATTTTTTTCCGAAAAGCAATTGCAATTTTGGCTAGCACCAAATTGACCATTCCGCGTTTTTATATAATCTAGCGTAAGCAGCACACGTGGAAAATGCAATGCTATACATATTATTTTATCAAATTTTAGTATTTCTATTATATTTATTAATAAATTTATCCCGATCTAGCTCTGATGATTTCCAAAATAATTCTAAATAAATTAGGCATATTTTAGTATTAACTATGGTTAATATCATCTAATTTAATGCAAAGAAAATAGTGTTTTTATTAGTATTTTTAAATTTATTTATTTAGGTCAATTCCAACCATGTTTTATTAAATTATTTTATTTAAAATTATTATCAAATAAGATAGAAAGTCCGTTCTAATTTATTTGAATAATCTTACATTTTTCCCCTTAGAGATTTTAATTTCGGTCATTCTAATGTTTTCATATAAAAAATGCACAGAATAATGTGCCCACAATAAATAATAAATGTTAAATCAAATAATTTTTGAATCCAAACAAATGTACCCAAATAAATACAAAACTGACACCAAAATAAATAAAAATTAAGGTACGATCACATGAACAGACAAAATCATGCAGACTATCTGCCTCATGTCTGTACGATTTGTCTGTCCTATTTTGCCTGCAAGTAGTGTGATTACATAGCTAGACAATTGTCGCAGACATCCGTCGTATTTTGTATGCGGCAGACATAAATGTGACGTAATTCTGCAGATAGTTTTTTCGTGTCTGCGACTCGATTACATGTGCGGACATAATTTGTTTGGTGCAGTCAAGATGTGACGGACTTTTTAGAGAATAATCCAAAAAACTTCACAATAATCACATTTGCATACATTCGAGTTGAAGTTTGATGGATTATTTATTATGAAACGAAATAAAATGCCTCTTGCGAAAAAGTCGCAGCTGTTCTACTACAATTGCCGCGGCAATTATTATTTAAGAAGACTTTATGTACTGCGGACGTAGTAGGGAAGACGGGAAAACGTATGTACTGTGACTGTGTGATATTTTCTCCAGAAACGAAACGAAATTTTTCTTTGTATTGATTGTATTGTTTTTAAGTGCCCAAAGACATATCGTGCACATTCTCTTCAAAAAGTGTTTGATATCAATTTCCTGGAATGTTTTCCCACGTATTTTGCGAACATTTACAATTCAAATTCAATATGGTAATTTTCCGCAATTTTAAGAGATTCTATAAAAAAACTTTCCGACTAAACAAAAAAAGTTGAGGTATTCATTTCTAATTATTTAATAACAGCTATCCATTAAAAATATTATGGAATAAATTTGCATTGAATTTACTTCATCTTTTAAGAAAATCTGCAAAAGTCTGCTCTGTGTCTGCAGCTACAGATACAGACTTTTATCTCTGTCGCAGACACAAATTTTGTCAGCGGACATTTTTGAAATGTCTGTTCAAGGTTACATGAGCAGACAATTGCCTGCCAAAAATGTACGGCAGATACATACAGACAAAATAATTTGTCTGCAACGTCTTTATGGTCTGCTGATTATATGAACATACAGACAAAAGTCAAAGACTGTTGGCAACGGTTTGCTTTGACAATTTTATTTATCGTTATAGAAGATTAATACAAGATTTCAAGAAGACTCGTTCAGCGAATGCGAAAACCAAGTAACAAATCGGGAAACTTTGGCTGCGCCGCCATTGCCAAAGAACGCTGATACACATTTTAATCATGACCAAATTAAAGCCCTAATTTCAGCAGTTGCCTACTTTGTGGCCAAGTGGTACGAGGAGCATTGGTTTAACATTATCTACGGCGAAGACAAAATATGTCGTTATTATAAAAAAAAGTATAAAGTGCTATCTTTTAATTTGCACATCGGAAGCTCGCAGCTGATGAAACAGTCGCAGTATTATACATATATAGGCATTACTTTCGAGTCGAAGTGCTTGTGGCAGCAGCATGTACACGTACTTATCCGTCCTGTATGCTTCTTTTATACAAGGCAACGCCAACGGTTCGTTCCTTGATATAGTTCATAGGGCTGCAGTAATGATCGGACTTTCAAAATCACGTATGTTGCAACTATAAAGAATTCAATGGCGCACTCTCCGTGTATGTCTTGGACTGATGCGCACAATGCATACTGGAACGCTTAAAGTACTTAGTGGTATCATCCCTCTTGACATCAGTCTTCATCTGGTCGCTAAGATGTACTTCACGAAAGTCATTCCGAGCCCTTTAGATTGACTGCGCAGAAGTCCCAGCATGCTAAGCGATCTGATCCCAAACGGATATTTCAACCGATATTTGATTCTGAAAACAGTTTTTTCATTTCAGACATTTCGTATGTGTTAAAACATAAACTGTCTGAGGTTCCTAAAAATCAATACGTAGCAAAAGCCACCAAGAATTTTGACAAATGAAAAGAAATAATTGCAAATGATGTAGTCATCATCTAGTCTACACCGACGGCTCTAAAATTAAAGATGATACAGGAGCATCAGTTTATATTAGCCAGGATCGTAAGGAACAGCTACAGTTAATCCAACCGGCATCTGTATATGACGCAGATCTGACGGCTATCGCACAAGCAGGAGTGACAGCAAGCTATATGCGGTCAAATATAAAATATATAGTAGCATCCGATAGCATATCAGCGCTAAGGGTTTTGGATAACCCAAAATCGAAAGCTAAAACATCAAATCTGCTGATAGACTGCCGAGACATTTTCCGACGCATTCAACAACGTGGCACATCGGCGGAATTACTTTGGATACCAGCTTACTGAGGCATTCTGGGAATCGAAATAGCGTACGAACTTGCTAAAGATGCAGCCACAGACGGTATCCACTCAGACGAACCAAACGAATAGTTTGCCTACCGCGCTGGCTGGAGAGCTGAAACTATACAGCACTGAAAATGCAGATGGGAAAATGGATAACTTGGTCGTCTCTCCTTTTTAAATATCCCGCGGGTCCAACAATTTACTTTTTTGCACTCGGAACAGAACCACTACGACTCAATATCTATCTAATGCAGGGCTCCACCACCATTCCATATACGCGACATTATAGTCACTTGTTGTCCTGATTTGAATATATTGCATACTGTATTTGAGTTTATTTGTGTAAATAAAAAACGTATTTAGTGAAGTGAAAGGTGTGATATATTAAAAAAAAGAATTTGTTTGAAATGTATATATATTATGTATTATTATAATCCAGCTCATAATGGCATTGCTAAAGTGGCTCAAAAAAACTTTTCTTAAACTTAATCTTAAAACTTAACTCTTTAAAAAAAAAATATCACATGTGTAGCTCGTCGTTTGATCCACGGCTTGACCCAACAGCTGAGTGCAATAGAAAATTTTGTGCAACACCCAATGCAGAAATCATAAATTTATTGTCCATTTTCCATTTTTTTAAAACAAAAAGCTAAATCACACAGAATCTGTATAAGAAAAAAAACAAATACTGAATGTCGTATCGGAAGCCGAAAATCGGAAGAAGTGTGATAGCGTTGACGACAAACGCCTACCGACAGCGAAACATCAGTGACTAATTTATCTCCAGTGTGATAAGGTTTCCGACTGGGGTCGCCGACTGTCGGCAGCCAACTTGCCGGCAACTGTCGGAAGCAATGTGCCGGCAACCGGATGTCGGCAGCAATGTGATACAGGCATTACAAGGAAAATATGGCAAGTAGTATTCAGCCTATTATTCATATTAAAAAAAACTTATTTGTTTTATTAATAATATTTTTTGCATTCATTATCAAATATGGAATATCATAATCATTTTAAATCTTAAATATAACCACTTGTTTACAAAAAGCTTCTAAGGTGGAGTTCCAAATAAGCAGTGAGCCACTTGTGATTGAAAGTTTGGTCTAAAACTTGACTTCCGAGAATTTACGTAATGAGGTACTACGTCAACCGCAGATGATCGGTGGCAATACATATATTTAATGATCAATATTCTTTTGACAAGGTTGTTGGAAAAGATTAAAAAACGTAAGAGAATTTAGAAAATCCTTTGAAGAATTTTCAATTTTGGCTTATCAGCTGATGTATGTAAGTCAATTGGATGATTGATTATGATTGGAAGGGGGCACCGTCTCGAAGAGACAGGTCCATCTGATTGAGTCCATTGTGCTATAACCCGTATTTTAGAGTCGGTCGACCTCCGGGAACCTATCCGATACTTTGACGAACTCAGCAATCTTACTAAGAAGAATATGGTGGAGCCAAGGGGTATCTTGTAGGAGTGAAACACTTGAGATTTGAGGATTAAGAGCAGGGCACTTGGCGAGGAAATGAATTGAAGATTAAATTTCCCCGCACCTGCAGGTTGGGTGGGCTATTTGAGTAGCCCAACCGATAGATGTGCTTGTTTAGTTGACAGTTACCCATGAGGATACCGCATACCAAACCGAACTCTTTACACTTTAAATGAAGAGCAGATCTTCTTGTTACTATCACACTACGTCTCCTCAGAATAAAAATCGATGACTTGCACCCGTTTTTGGAGACCCCAATGAATTCCAGAACCAAAACATCCCTCTTTGAGAGAACCGTCCGTGTACAAATCTATCCACGCCCTCCAATCTAGTTTAGATTTCTTAAAAAGCGAAAACTCGAAATGACGTAGTCAGACGGCATTCCAAAAGAATTTCCAAAGCAGATTTCGAACTGGTTCTCATATAGCTCTAGATGTGCCAATGCAAGCAAGTCGTTGGAATTTCTATAATTGCACAATGTAGGCGTAGGATGCAAGAGGTCTAATTGTGGGTAAGTAGAACCAGTGGTCCACTTCGGGATGGAAATACCCAAAACTCACCGAAAACCTTCCGACATTGCAAAAATAAGTTGGTAGCTTTGGTTAGTTTGTAGTCCAGGTGGTCTTTCATGAAAGTTTGTTGTCAAGTATAACCCAAGCTATTTAAATTTCGAAACTCTCTTAACTGGGATGTTACCTAGATTGATTAAACATAGTACTCCAATCTTGGTTTTTCTGGTGAAGAGAATGGTTTCAGTCTTTCTGGCGTTAAAGGAAAGACCTAAACCTTTACACCCATTGGGAGATATTATTTAAAGCGTTCTGCATGAGATCGCGATAGGCAGCACAAGCCATCTGGAGCACGTCGAAAGAGGCGTTGTTAAACGCTTCCCCGATATCAAAAAATGTCCCAAGGTCCATTTCCTTGTCGGCCATGGCTTTTTTGTCCTCGTCACTAGTCTATGAAGGGCGGATTTAACTGATCTACTAGTTTGGTTTTGGTAATGAATCTATCGATATTACGTTCGAGACATTTAAGGAACATTGAGGTACTGATTGATTGGTCTAAATGAATTGGTGGTTAAATTAGTTAGACTGACCTGGTTTAAGAACAAGCGCTACGCGAAAATTCCTCCAGGTGTCCGGCTTATAACCGAAAGCCAAGCATATTTTGAAAATCTCATAGAGAGGACCTTTTATAAGCCACAAGCTGTTCCGCAGAACTGCAGGGAAAATATCGTCCTCCCCAGGCTACTTATACAGTCAATTGGAACAAGTGGCAACTTAAACTGCGTTTTTCTTTAGCGGAATTCATCCGAAATTTTGGCATGAAATCTCAAAAAAATGTAACCGATTTAGATACAATTCTTTGGAAAATGTATGGTGAAAATTTAATCAATTATTAAAGTATGCGCTTTATGTTGAACTTTTTCTTTTGAATTCAGATTCTTCATGGATTTTTAATTTTTCAACTAAAAAGTTTTGGTTTTACTGGTTTCAGTCAATTATAGCCAAAGCTAAAATAATATGTAAATGCCTTTTGAGGAGACTGATCTGTTGAACTGCCATTATAAATTTGAAGCTTTTAAATTTCATGAAAAAATAAATAACCAACTATTCTTATATCTTACAATTTTTATTGCCAAAAAAATAATAGATCATTAAAATGGGATTGTAAGCATGTGAAATGTTTATACTTCCTTGGTCTAGTCTAAAACTTGATAGGTTTATAAATTAAGCTGAAGAGAGTAGAGACTTCAGGCTTCAGAATAAAATTTGATTTTCAAAGATTTTGCTTGTTTTTTATGTCTCTTATTTGTTTTATCCGAAAAATTAAATGTGCCGTTTTTTGAATTATTTTAAAATTGCTCAAAAACTTGTTTTAACGATGCTTTATTTTAAAGTTTTAACAAAAAGCTCCACTTACTACCATTTTTTAAAATTGGTAAAACAATATATTTTTAATATTCTCATAAACACGTTGCCGAAAATTAAAAAAATAAATATCTATTTTAAATAATTCATTCATTTTATTTTTAAAATAAATATAAATAATAATATAATCAAAAAGGTGAATACCATGTAACTCGTAAAGCCACAGTCGAAGAGGGGAACTTTGACTGTGGCTTTACTAGTTACTTGCAATTTCGTACGTGGTGGTAGGTATATATATATATTTATATAATTGTTTATATTTTCACAAAAAATGTACAATCATTTATAAAATACATCTGTATATAGTACAATAATAAATACATATACTATTTACGAGAATATATTTTTTAAAAGAGAAATAACCAAATTGTGTATTACATATTCTACTAGCGTTCCTTGCAATTGAATGATTTATCTGCAAGTGCATATATTATACAGATTTTCTTCTAAATAACAAGGATGTATTATAATATATATATTTATGTTCAAATATGACACTCGAATTTGTAATTCACTATGCATATTTGTTGTATTTTGTAATATGGAAGACCTCGTATAATAATTAAAAAGATTTAATATATTACGACAAGATCATTTCATGGATCTGACAGACATTTATTAATTACCTGGTTTTGAAAATGTTATTGCATACATACAGTATACATATATACTATAATTGCAGTGAAAGACAAAGTATTTCCATTTTAAATGGTTATATTATTTCAAATGCATATATACACTTCAAGTCTAATATTATATAGAAATTGTGAAGCCTTGCAATTAACCAAAATATATATATATATATAAATAATAATAATAATATTCAAGTTTGTGTGTGTACATTTCACAAAACTGCATTGCAATATTCTGCGTGCACGCGGTGCACAATGTTTTGTGGTTATGACCTTGCTTTTAATATATATATATAAATTAAATATTATTTAAAAAACAGAAACTCTGCATTCTCTTCCAGTCGGGCATGTAGACATGACTTTTGTTTCCTGCTTATGAAAATTGGTTCAAAGCGGAAAGATTTTGCGTGTTTTTTTAAAGTAATTTCGTTATCTGTTAAGATGGGTTTTACTGACAGTGAATTAGAAAAAAGGCCAATTATTGGTCTAGAACAATTTGTCTAAAAACAATTTGTCTAAAATAATTTGTCTAAATTCAATTTGTCTAAAAACAATTTGTCTAAAAACAATTTGTCTAAAATCAATCATCGCTGTCGCTGTTCGAGTATTTATCCTTAAAATCCACCCGATTTTTGTATTTTCGTGAAAAAAAACAAATTTCCAAGGAAACGTGAAGGAATACAGTTAAGTTAAATATCTTGAAAAAAGGAGATGACTTTCTCTATAATATTCCATACTTCAAAAATCCCCTTCCCACCAAAAATCATTCAAAAAGGGTCGATTTAACCGTAAAACCTCCTTAAACTCAAAATGGGATTTTTCCGTTTAGGGTTTGGGGAGCATCCCCTATTTTTTTTTTGGGAGGGGCTCTAAAGTAAAGTTCAGCAAAAAAAAAAAACAAACTAAAAATTCAAGATTTTTCTAGATTTTGTATTTTTCAAGTTTTTTTCTTTACTGGATTTTTTTTTCAAGATTTTTTTTCAAGATTTATGGTTTATTTCAAAATTGTATTTTCGTGAGAGAGAACTGACATAAAATTTCTTTAGAAAGTGTTATCCTCATGACCACAGAAACGAATTTTCATCCTAATCCCATCAGCCATATACTATATAGCCTGATTGGAATATTCAGGGAGGAAGTCATCTTCTTTTAGAAAGGGTTCAACCTCGGGACCCCAGTAACGAACATTCATCCCTATCCCACCAGCCATATGATATTAGAGACATTGTTTAGACAATTTGTTTTAGACAAACTGATTTAGACAAATTGCTTTTTGACCAATTGTTTTTAGACAAATTAATTTTAGACAAATTGTTTTAGACAAATTGAATTTAGACAAATTACTTTTAGACCATATAATTTTAGACAAAATGTTTTTAGACACATTTTTCGTTTTTCGTTTTTTAATATAAATTATTCGTAAAATAAACTATTCGATTCTTAGGATAAACTATCTTGAAGCTGAACTCTTCGTCGAATGATTTATTTAAAATTGTTTTGCTGAATTATAAATTTTATTTTAAAATGGTTATTTCAGAAATAAAATATTTTATTTTAAAATAGTTTTTTCTAGAAATACAATATTTTATTTCAAAATGGTTTTCTAAAACTATTTTTAAGTGTCTGAAATTAATAATAATAAAAAAAAGTTATAAATCAACCAGCGGGAGTCGCAGGTTTTTGAGGGAAAAATCTACCCGATAAAACCAGCAAATTTTATTCTACATTCAAATTTCAATAACATTTTTTGAAACATTTCAATTTCTACTTGATTTTTCAGACCGTCCTATTAAGTACAAATAGTTTCAATTATGCAAAAGAATTCCACTCGGGCTCTAGAATTGAAAACGTACTTATTGAAACGTACTTATTTAAATACAAAAAATAATATTCACTTATACCATTAAATATAGCAATTTGATAGTATAGCTTATTATGTTGTAAGGTTTCAATACACATACAAATACATATAGATAATACTTTTATTCTAAGGTATTACCATCAATGTGATTGAAGTATATCGGCTATCAATGCAAAATCACAGTTATTCGTTTAATATTATTATATTATTAAAATTGTCTCTTAATATAATATACACTCAAAATCAAATATAATATAATATTTACGGCTATACTATTTTATATACATGTGTATTTCGCATATATATAAATATATATATAACTTTATAAATAATAAACAGTAAACAGAGAACAGACAAGGTAAACCGGATGGAATATGTCTATATGCATGTGGCAATACTGTTTTGCATTGCGGTCAGTTGAAAATTGTTTAGCTATTCGGTACATTAGATAAACGTTTTTCGTATATGTCATGTCCAGTTTGTGTTCGCGTATTTTGAAATACTAGAATTTTAAATCTTGTTATATAATGCTCGACTCTCGCTGTGAGCAATTTCTTAATAACACATTTTATATAATCCATGTATTTAATTGATTAGTATTTCTACGTCTTTTTGTAATAATATTATAATTTAATCCATTTGAATTGTGATGGAGTTTATAATAAGTTTCTTAGATGATAATATATAGAGAACTTTTTGCAAAGCTTTTTATTTTGGATATCTGGCCAAACATGTCTGTTCGATGTTCGTAGACATAGACAGACGAAATTCGTTTTTATTTTATTTATAGTTTAATCAATTCTGTAGTCTGAGATTAAACAAATAGTTTAAGCATTGTAGGTAAGTTTTAAACTCTCAGAAGCTGGACTAAGATTAATAAAGAAGACTTTTTCAAAAAGACCTATCAGATTCATGTCAGAAATCCGGATATATATATTTTAAAAATAATGTTGTTCCTAAAATAAAACCCAGACTGTTCAGAAAGTGTCTTCTTATATTCCTAAAACTAAGAGATTTCAAAACAAAACAATATTATACTAAAATATAGTATTATTAATTCATTCGTTTTTAAATTGAATATTGAATATTTTTATTTTGCATATGAAATTTAATTTTAACTACCAATTATATTTTTCAAAATATATTTAAATTCATTTTATCAATTTCTATTAATAAACTACCATTTTAAAGATTAAAGAATCATTACAAAATACTAAAAAATTTAATGATACTCAAAAAACAATGAAAACAAATAGATGGTAACATCGAAATATAGAAACATTGGTAATTAAACGATTACCATTCAACAGTTTTGATAAAATAGTCCAATAGTCACAAGAAATTTACATAAAATCTGTGTATTAACATAAAATCTATTTACACACAAAAAACCTGTTTGAGCTTGAGTAACAAAGGTACACATGTTGCACAGGTTATGGATGAGGTATCGCTTTACGGTTTTTTTTGTAAGAATCGATTTTGAGTCAAATTTAAAGTTCTTTCCTAAAATTTTATGAATTTCAAGTTATTTGATCTTTTGTTCTTGTCATTTTGCATTATTAAAAGTTTATTTAATGTAATTCGTATAAAGCAAGTTTTTAAAGCAAAAAATAATAATAAAGCTGATTTTTTTTTAGAATTAAAGATTAGACCAGAAAGAAAATGTCTAGACTGAATTCATATAATTTGCGTTTTTTATTTTTCGTATTTGTAGAAATGTTATTTAATAATTGTGTCAATCTCTATGCTTAAATATTAGCTAAATATTTGAGGATATTTTGCTTGCCACATCGTTCATAAGATTTAAGACCATCTTTCTGATTCGTAATAACATTTTTTTCTAAAAAGTTGAGAGTACGTTATCATAATTAAAAAACACAATAATAATTATTATTTTTTTCTTAAAACTTGAGAGCACGTCATCATAATTAGATAACACAATAATTTTTAAATGCTAAATAAGGTCAAACTCACCTAGAGTTTAAACCTAACAAATATCGTTAAAGAAGAGTATGTATCGAGTACAAACGTCTTTGCGTACATGCGTGGATAAACACATTGACGTTGTTAGAGTGTAACTGTAAATTGGTAAATAAAACATTTTTTTTAGATTTCTTAGAATTGTATTCTTAAGCTACTAGTGCTAATTTTGGAATAGCTAAGTTTTGTATTGTGTTGGATTTGAGATAAATGCACATTGCACAGGTTTTTCGAAGTACAGCGGTTCGACCGACGGCGACGCTGACGTACTATTTTGAGTAAACTTTAAACTCTTCAAATTCTGTACCATTCAAATTGTAAATGAAGGAGTGAAGTTTATTTTGCATTATTTTAGATTGAACCTCATTTCCCGCATCATAATGCATATATTATACATCTAGAAAAACATTTTTTTAGGACAAATAATAATATTTTAATAAGAACTTTTAAATAAATGTTTTTAAAAGAGTTATTAAAAAAATAATAAGATTTTGCACTAAAATATTATCTCTACTTTACATATACTATAGAATATTTGGCAATTAAAATAATAATAGTAAATCGTTTTTACACTATGTATTTTAAATATATAACAAATATTACCAAAAAAGTGTAAAAATGTCAATATTTTACATTCAAATATTTTATAATATGGTGGAAATGATGGAAATGCACTATTGAATATATGATTTAGCCCTATTCAGTACGCGAAAGTATTTTTTTTTGACTTTGCAGTATCGAGAACCTACTAAGATTTTCCATACAACTGTAAACATTTTAGACATTTTGAAAATGGTTAATTCTGTCTACAGCCATGATGTTGGGTACTAAATCCTGATTTAAAAATCTTGTAATATTTCCTATTTATAATAATTCGGGAGTTTAAATTATTAAAAAATAATCGATAAATAATCCCGGAATTAAATAGTCCGATTTTAATAAAATGAATTATATATATATATATATATTATTTCAATTGTGTTTAATTAGATTTTTTATTTTGGTATTTTGAATTCCGGAATTTTGAAATTTGGGATTTTGTATCGACCCACAAATACACCAGTTATGCCTTAAGTTGCATCGAAATTATTAGGTCAGCGAAATCATTTTAGTTTGAATACCAAATTTGTACAACATTTTCGCCAATTTCATATCATAAGGTTTTATTTGCGGATGCAAATTGTCTTTTTTTGGAATAATTTCGATTTCTTTTAAAAGGATTTTATTTATTGCGGAATTTACTTTATCTCGCAATTCTTAGGGTACCACTATACAATATTTTAAAACGATTGGGATTTGGGTAATATATATTGGTTAGATGTATATATTATTTTTAAAAATCAAATTCTTAAAAAAACAACTATTTTTTCTAAATTAATTATAATATTAAATTATAAATGAATTATAAATTTTATAAATTTAATTATAAATAAAATTATATTATAAAAATAATTAACAAGGAAATAAATAAAAAAACATTGACGGCATTTTTAAAGCATTTTAAATGCATTTTATCTGCTGACCAATGCGTTTCAAAATTGTATGACATTTTGTTAATTAATTATTATCTCTTATTTAGAAATAAATCATAAAGTCTTTATTCTTTCAACAAGAAACACAATATTTTAACGAATCTCGTCGTTTTAGTGTTAATATTATATAAATTGTCTACAGGAAAATAAATGTTGTGCAACAAAACAAATTTTCACCTAATAAAAAGAGCACCTGAAATAAATTATTTACATATTTTTATTATACTACCTTTATATTTCAATAGTTTGTATACTATATTGTCTAAGACAACATGTATGATTTTTTTAAATAAATAATAAATAATAATAATTAATAGAAATTTTATCAGATTTATTAAAGCAACAATAAATAAACTGGTTTCTTGGAAGGCTTTACGGTTTGTTTATTTTTTTTTGCGTGTATACGATATATTTAATATTCTATTCGTTTTCAAAATACGAGTTATTAAATTTTCAAAGTACATAAAGATTAAATAATTTTTTCCTTTTTAATTTTTGGTCAAAATATAAGGTTTTAGGGGCATATATTTTGGTATTTTAATAGCTATATTACGGTTTCTAGTGCATATTTGTTGTTGCCCGCTGTTAATCACCAAAAGACTGCCATAAATATGCACCCTGAAATTTGATTTTAAAATGGTAACCAGTTTATACACTGCGTACATCTTTATACCAACAATTTAGATCAGTATAATTAACAGATGGTAAAGATTTGTCTTTGCCCATAAACCATAAAAAAACATTGACCCAGATTGCATTCTAAACATTTGTACGAGCACAAATATGTGCATACAAGAAAAAACCATATAAAATATAACTATGAAGCAGTGATTTTCGTTGCAAAATCGCTCTGTGCTAGAATACACACGACGCGACGCTGTGCTATGTTTAGTTATTTTATAATGCTTCGTAATTTTGGTGTGAGTTGCTCTTAGTTAGAATAGAGCTTAAAATAAGTGCATATATATATATAAATTTGTGTGTAGCTGCTAAGTCGCGTGTATATATACGCTGCAATAAAGTTGTTTCGATTGTATATGTATAATTGTATAAACAATATATATAAATATAATGCGCGCTCATATAAACAAGTATTTTCTAGGTGTATGCACAATGCACATATGCACAAATGCACAAATGCACAAATGCACAGTGCACAGTGCACTCAGCACACACATATATACACACTCACATATTTATGTTTGTATATATATATATATATATATATATATATATTTGTAATGCACCACACTAAAACATTCCCAAGCAAACGGGTTTTTCATATGCGGTAGCGGTCAATTCTGTTGCACTTATAATTAGCTAAATTCAGGGTTGACGACATTCTCTGTTTTTCTCTCTTTCAAAAATATATATATATATATATATAGGTGGAAATGTGAAAAATTACTTAAACAAGGTAACCGCATCGCGTACACACATGCCTAATTGCAATTGCACAAAAGTGAAGGTGATTTTGGACAAATGTGTGTTCTCTATGTGTGTGTGTGTGTGGTGTCAAAATTTCGCACTTTGTTGCGCTAGCGAATAGTCTAATAAATAAAAATAATGTATGTGTATACCAAATCCCCCAGCCAGTATCATGTGATCGGAAAACATCATATAATATATCAAATATTATGTTTGTGTGTGTGTCTTGAACATTTGCGTTTTTCTTTAGAAAATTAATAATTATTATCGAGATGATGTCGTTTTTAAAAATTAAAGCTAAATATATGCCTACGCACGTCGATAGGTGTTTCTCGAACCGGAACTGTACTTTGCACCGAAATGAGCAGTTGACAAGATATATACGCATATATTCACATATATACAAATATACATACTTATATAAGTATAGTATATTACAGACAATATCAAATTTTGACCATCGCGGCTTTTTGGTTTATATATATACTAACATATATACGACAATTTTCATCTCCCCCACCTCTGGCGCAGCTTCCACGTACGATGATCGCAATGTGTGTGTGTCTGTGTGAGAGTACGTTTGAGCTTGTGTGTGTGTAAGTGTCTAATGTCCAAATACCGTTGTGGCGGCGTGATCGCGTAGAAAGCTAAACACCGAAATTCATTATATATACAGCACCTATGAATTAGTGTGTACCTGTACAAATACACACACACTCGCACACACACACACACACATATGTATACATAACGGGTCAACTTAGAAAAATATTAATGTTATATTAAATCTTATAAAATCAATATCTAGGTTATTTCATTATATAATAAATACCACAAAAAAAACATTCTAATATACAAAAATAACCTGTTCGCAATGAAGATATATGTCTAAATAGATATGCATACAATGTTTATATATATATGTATATATATATATATATATATGACATTATGTAAATATACAGGTAGATATACGCACAGTTGAGGCTGACTCGTCATAAAACAGCGAATGTTTAATTTAAAAAAGTTTTTGTGGAATTCAAACGATTATTAGAAACTTCACCTGTCTGACACACGTGTGTTATCTAAATGTATTATAATCATCCGTCTTCATTACCTCTATCATCGGGCGTGCGCGCACTCGCTGTATATATCTATATATATGTGTGTACAATATTTACATATATACAATTTAGTAATAGCATTTTATTTTACAGGTACACGCTCATATACGTATGCAATTGAGAGTAGTAATAATTTCCCCATTGCCCTGCCATGCCCTTTTTTTACTTTTACTCTCGACAGTTGCGCGCCGACTCGGCACTACAAGTTTTATCGATTTGTTAACACATGGTTTTGCGAAAATCCGAGTAACTCGTTTATGTTTGTTTTAATATGTATATATATATATATATTTTTTTTTTTTGTGTGTGTGCGTATTTTGCGTGCATTATGTCGCATGCGATTTTGATATGAAGGAAATTTATCGCGATCCTTAGTTCATGTCCAGCCGCAAATTATGATTCATCAAATACATACAATTAATCGATAAAGATTTAGCCACGCGGCGCCACACACACACACACACACATACGATTCGCTAGAAACCGTTATATATACGCGATATACACACACACATACACACTCACACGCAGTCATGTCAAATTATATTATAATAAAGTAGCTACATTGGTGTCAGCGACCATACACACTTTAGGTAAATACAAATAAAAATGTCCAACTCTACTTACCGATTAGCGATTTTTATCACGTTTCTCCTTTTTTCATGTAGAGATTTCACTTTTTTTAATTAAATAAGACAATATTGGAAAATGTGTACAGATTAAAAATTTAGAATATTTTGCACGCGCACAGATTTTCCTATTTTTCTTTTAAAAAGAGTTTTGTGTTGTTGCACGGGATTTCACTATTTATTATTATATAGATATTTGGACGGATTAGTCCTGGCCGGGGTGGGAGGGGATGTTTATCACGATATACAAATGATAAAAAAAATAATAACTGTTCGTGTATGTTTGTGTGTTTTGGCGTTATTTTGTTATATCCAGTTGCACACACGTTTTGGACACACAATAAATGGGGAGACAACGAAGGGGCGCCTCGGCGGTGTCACCTGAATAATAATAATAATAATTATTATTATTTCTTTGATTTTGGGGGTATCCCGCGAGCACGTTACGCAACAAACTGCGTGAACTAAAATCCACCAAGTATACGCCGAATAAGAAGTAAATAGAGACTGAGTCAAACAAATGTTTTCGCGGAGTTTTACCCAAAAACCCCACTGTTGCCGCCACATAGTATATACGTGTGTGTGCGTGTGTGTGTGTGTGAGTGTTTGTTATGTGTCGTTGCATGAATACATAATAATGTGTATGTGTATATAAGAGCGAGTCAAGTGTGTGCACGTAAGGTACTGTAATAGTATGGGTGCAGTCGTTGTGCAGTATGTGTGCGATCGCGTATAACAATACCGACGAACCGATAACCGTCGCTTCGCTCGGCTGTCGCAGAGATTTTTTTAAATGCTCCTTAGATGCTAAGGTGTGTGTCTGGAATCTGGATGTATAGTCCACGAGAGCGTTTAGTGGTAAAATTATCGTAGATAAATTAATTTTTGTTAAATATTAGATGAGAGAATTTTGGTTTTGAAACATTCTTCTCTGGCAGGGCATAAGTAGCGACGCGACGCTCATTTGTTTAACCTGTTGCATAATATTCTATTAAATAATATTCTATTTGTTCAACACGGTTTCAGGTGTGTGTGTGTGTGTGTGTGTGTGTGTGTGTGTGTGTGTGTATGTCATATCTTCTGTTTGTGTATGTTTACATTTATCCAAATGTCTATGCCTGTCTTTATCTCTGAAATGCATCTTTAATACAATTAGAATAAAATAAACACGTGAATTGTGTCTTCACGTTGTTTGCTTTTTAAGTAAACCAGTTTAGACAATTCCGTGTTTCACTGTATACGGAAAATATATACACAAAGTGCATGTGAATGCAGCAGGATGCTGATCGGATCACAACGCAAGATATCCTTGAGACTTGAGAGTATATCTCACATATATCTGATACTGTGTACATACCACAAACAACCTGTACTTCCGTTTCATGATTCAGAGTCATCATCGTTAACATAATCATCAATTAATAACGAAATATATACATATATATATATATATATATATATATACATATAAAAATACTCGTATAAGCAGTGGGTAACGCAATACACATATATACAGTA
>JAAAKO020009900.1:0-18115 GCA_010015015.2 Bolitophila cinerea | reverse complement strand
TTGTTCCGTAAAAATGGTCACTTTGTGATCTTTTCCGGAAAAAGTGTCAATTTGTGTTTTTACCGTAAAAATGATCACTTTATGATTTTTACCGTAAAAATGGTCGCTTTGTGATTTTTACCGTAAAAATAATCATTGTGATTTTTACCGTAAAAATGGTCATTTTGAGATTTTTACCGTAAAAATGGTCACTTTGTGATTTTTATCGTAAAAATGGTCACTTTGTGTTTTTACCGTAAAAATGGTAACTTTGTGTTTTTACCGTAAAAAATGGTAACTTTGTGATTTTTACCGTTAAAATTGTCACTTTGTGATTTTTAACGTAAAAATGGTCACTTTTTGTGACGATTTTGTCTTTAAGAGCACAATTTGTAATTGCGTTTTTTATATAACTAGGAGCACATTTTTGATTTTATTGTAAACAAAACATTTTTTTGTGATACATTTTAAATTATTTGGTGGATAATATTGAATTTTATGGTCCAAGCTGTTTTGTTTTGTTTTTTTTTTTATTTTAAATGCTTTGAGTATAAAGCCGTTTAGATAACAAAGTTCTTCGAGTCAAAACTAATTAAAATTATATCTTTGTTATTTTTTAAAAAGCCAATATAATATCTCAAGATGTTACTAATATACTATATCATTCAAAAGTCACGGATATGGCTTTTCATTAAATAAGAAAACTATTTTTTGTTATGTTTATATTTTATTCAAATTTTGTATTCTATAAAGATGGGATCCAAAAAGGAATTCACATTTATTTTTTACAACTTACTGGTTTTCATTCTGCCAAATCTTATAAACACTTGAATAATGTTATTTTAGTTCTGCCGATCTCAGCCGAATACTGATTTGCCGAATAATTTGATTAGACGAGTCACTATTTGCCAAATAATACGATTGTTTGAATCGAATCACGATTACCCGAAGGACCCTGCAAAAAATTAATTAAGAGTAGAAAATATTTCGTAAATTATAAAATAATTGTAAATAATAATATTAAATAAATAACAACTAATTGTAGCACATTTTTTTGAGTTTTGGAATTTTTGCAAAATAAATATTTGTATCGTATTCTGTGGCAATTTTTTTGCAATTTGGCACACACAAAATATGATAAAAATATTATTTTACCAAATTACGAAAAACAGATTTTGAGTATGACTAAAAGTCAAACTAAGAAATGAGTTCAGTAAAACTAAATCTTAAAAAAATACAAGTAGTTAAAATTCGGGGATGTAAGGGTCAAAAATCACAAATTTTTAAAGTCACAACCTTCGACGATTCCGTCCATGTTCCCTTAAGATAATTTTTAAAAATATTTATTTATTGAACAATTGGTTTGGAATTTTTATTATGTTTACCAAATATTTAATTAGTCAGATTTAATACCTCAAATCATATAACATAACTCATATCAGGTCCTCACAGCAAAACCATCCGACACGACCTAATATTCTTCTCTTTGATAAGCAATTATAAAAATCGAGCACCAAATCTGTCCCCATAATCATTACCTTAATTTGTTTTTTTTTTGTCTAAGAGCTGAAATGTGATTTCTCTCAGCACCCTCGCATTTCTGATGCACCCCCACACATAAACCAGTCGACGCTCAAAGGGGATGGAAAAAGTTTGGTGCGAACGTAGACCGAAACAAAATTGCGATTCAATACAATGCCGAAAAAAACGATAAAGACATTGTTGAGAGAGAAACCATCCGAGGTAAAAATGAACGCCCGGCATATTCCAAGAATATTCACAGTATATTTATATACTTTTTTATGACATATAAAGTTTATGTATATATAAAGTTTATGTAGGTGCGCTGTGGTGTGATGATATAGGCGCGATTTTATAAAATAAATAAAGCAACAGGGGAATGCATTAAGATATATTTTATTGTTGTGTTTGTGTTTGAATGTACCTTCCTATATATTTTATTGTATGTTCATATGTTTAAGTTATGCGTTCAGGGGGTGTAGTCTTCAAAATGATGAGATGAAACGCGCGCGCACGCGATTGATGACTTACAAAACATTTCTCGCGTATTAATTGGGTCTCTGGCGTGCGTGCCAGAAAAGTTTTATCCCATCAAACTTTTTAAAATATACTAACTACACACGTTTCTGAGTGTGTTTGTCAGAAATGGATTGCAATGTGTTTAGTTAATATTGAGGAAAACAAAAAATACATTTTTATATTTAAGATTAGGATTTTAAATAGATTAAACGGTGATCCTTTATTTTGCCGCACTTGTTCTTTTAAGCTCATCGAAAAAGGTCGAATCTTAAATCAACGTCGTTTGCATGCTTGTAGTATATTTGTTTTACAACCTCAATTAGAAAATCCGGTTATTAAATACCTTTTGATCCCAAACTATACAAACATTCTATGTATATGCGACTGTAGGACGTGTTGTCGTTTTGGATATGGATCACGCTATCACACAGGCAAACACACACACACACACAAATACTATTTTCTATGAACCAAGAGAATAAACGCTAAACGCCCGGAATACTCTAGTGTGTAATCAAGCGTCGGTCGTCTCGCAATACGAGCTTTCCCACATATATTATACATTCAAATATATGTATACTCCACTTTCGGGGTGGATTTAGTTTGGATTTGCCCTAGTGTGTGTGCAATGACTGTATTGTATAATAGGGTGGAGCGCGAGTATATGGGCTTTTATATAGGAATACAAAGTCCACTTAATAAATAATTCTAAGCAAATATACATATATATATTTTTTTTAATGTACTTAACAAAGTGGTGCCGTTTTTACGTTTAGTATTTTTTACCCTTTTAAAAAAAAAATAATATCAGAATAAAAATTCCACTTTAAAAATAATATTAAATACAACACATTTTATATTTTATTTGGGCCGATTATGCGGTAATTTAAATAATACAATTTACATAATAAACTTTAACACCAATTATCTTCAAAAAAAGGTGATTCAACATAATTACCGTTATATATGTTTTGTCTTAGAATACCATTATCTATTAGATTATAGATATTAGAATATATAGTATGCCACAGTAATCATACTCTCTCCCAAGCAAAAATCAGGCAATCCACTATTCTATTTCTAATCTCTGCTAAATATAATTCTATTGACGGCAAGAAATATTTAACATTGACAACTGACATACACCCCACAAAATAATTTTTAAAAGGAAAAAACTTTTGGCAAAACAAAAATAAATATTTTTCTTATCACAAACATTCGAAATAAAGAATTTCAAACAAGAAAAATAACAAATATTGATATAACGACATACCTAAACGGGATGATATGTAAGTCTATGCGCTAAAATATGATTTTTATTTCGTTTGTACGAAAGTCAATATAACACGAAACAAAAGTGGAATGTATGCAGCTTAAATAAATAACCGTTGAGATTATTTCTCAAAGTATCACCAATTCTAATAATTCTAACTCATATAATAATAATGTTAAAAATTTAAAACTTTTTTGAGGTATCGTAAAAGAACAGAATGGCTTTAGATTTTGTTTGTCTTTTGAAAAACACTTTTCCTCCAAAAATCATTTAAATGTATTCATTTTTACCTTGAAACCTCTCTTCGCCTTCAAGGAGACCTTATTGTTAAATTGTATTATGATATTTGTTATCAGTGCAAAAAAACTACAAAACATATTTTTTTTCTTTATTTTTTAACTAATCTTGAAGTTAGAACGTTAAATCAACAAAAATTGCTTACAATGAAAGGTGCTTTCGGTAAAATGTGTAAGCTTCTATATGTAAAAGGTGCTTGTGAAGAATTCTCGGTGAACCGCTTGCAGAAAAAGGTGCGTGGTGAATTCGTTGGATCACTAATACAGAACGAAACTAAGATCTCGAAAAACCGGTTTCACTGCTAAATTCAGAGTTGATGTTAGAGGTTGACTCTCGATCAGAAATATTTATGACGGCATAAAATCTGTATAGTGATTTGATATGTTCATATATTATTTTGGTTGGTAGCGTCAGAATATAGTGATTACACACAGATGATATAACGTACTCTACGCAAACGACAATTATTTCCCTCGATTGTACACGTATCATTCTTATGATACTGCATAAGTACATTCCTTCAGACGAAGATAATACACGTATACATGTATTATCACAAAATGGTTTTAGGTACATAGGAAGCACGATTAAATGTCAAGCAAGAACGACTAAATTTCTAGGTGGAACTCCACCGAGAACTGCGAGAACATTGGTAGTGATCACCATTCAGGATGACAACGACAAAGCATCGTTCAGTTCAAAGTTTGGACTCCATACTATTAATTGGAACCATGGCGTAGCCGAGCGTATATGACAATCTGTCGTCCAGTACAGCGGTTTCAACTAAATGCAATGCCACACAAAAATAAGAAAATTCTCCGGCATATTATTGACGGAGTGCTAGAGTGTTGCTAGGCCTACTACGTTTATTCATAATTTGTCATTATTCATCATTTTGGAAGCTAAGCTTAGATCGAGAGCTAAATCTGTCGCCATTGAATTTTGTGAATAATATAAAAAAATCTATCTCGGAGGTAAAGCTATGCTTGACTCGGGAGCTAATCAACTCTCGGGTTAAGAATTATTTAGCTCTCGGTGAATAATTTGGTCTTTAATCTTCTCTAAAAAAACAACAATTTTTCTGTAAGTATTATAAATGTAGTATTAATTTTAAAAAATGGTAAGGTAAAGCATTTAAACTGGGCAAGGATCATGCAAAGATATTCCATAGATACGCATTAAACTATTCGAATTGAAGCAAGCTTAAAATATGGTCAACTTATCGCTTTTTCATATTTCTTAGTGTATATCATCTTGCTGTCGCATTCACTCATATTCAAATGATTCGATCACTGGGTGGCGTACAATTTTATTTTAAGTAGGCTTTTACTGTACACCTTGTTAATAATAATAATATATTTAATTTTATTATATATGGCTTTTATTTTATGTTTAATTATACAATATTTATTTATTAATTTTTAAAAATAAATTTGTACATTTTACAGAATTGTTTTTTGAATCTGCTTTATTTTAGTAAAAAAAACATGTTATGTATCACTGCTTTTATTCTGTGGTTATTAAATGCATAAAAAGATTGTGCACTGTAAAAATACTGAAAAGGTTTGTAATGTTTTTCGTATAATTTAACATTTAATATCATATCTAAATAGCACTTGTCGCCAATAACCCAATGAAAAATGATTGTTACCAAGAAAAAATATTGTTATCGTGAATACATTATTTTACCCAATAAAATAATATTGAAACTAAAATCAAATTATGCTAACCAAAATTTTTTAGAATTTAGATTTTTTGGGTACACTTTATTGTTAACCCTTCTTCAACATCTTTTAACTCCAGCAATTTAAAAAAAAAAACAAATTGTTATTTTTTAAACTTGAATCAAGTATTTATATATTAAAAATATCAACGAAAAATATTTAAATAACTACCAACTACGTGGAATGTAAAAATTAATATCGAATGACAAAAATATCGGCTTCAAATAGTTTCATACAAAACTTGCGTGCAGTGACTTCTGTGTATTTCTGTGGGATTATGCAGCTCATTTCTGACTTGGTGTTGCTATGGCAACACCATGGTAGCACGTTTAAATTACTTTTGAGCAGTTAATTGAAACACAATTTAAGGTGAAAATACGGAAAGTGATAAATATTAAACCAAATGTGGAGCAAGAAAACTAAAAATAAAAATCCTAATAATATGAAAAAAAAAATGTATTTCCAATATTTTCCGCACTGCCTAAACGTTTGTCTAAATTTATAAATTCACTCCACCCTAAAAATGTATAAACATAAATATATATATATATATATCTAGGCACCGTTTGTGAGATCATATGCACATGAACATCCCGTTGTGCTAACCCCCACACACACAAACATATTCACTCGCATGCAGTAGAATCATAATTTATAGTTTTGAATTTAGATGGTTGGTCTGTACCTATGGTACCTAAAGCTACCTACTCGTAATTCTATATTATACTACTAGGTTTACAAATAATATAGAATATGTATTAATTGTTTGTCATTATGACCGGAACATGTCAAACAATGTGTGTTTGTATATTTTGAGTCATTGTATGTCATATCTTGGTTAAATACAACATTTTTCCACCTCAACATCGAAATTATATGTGAATTTTTATGTTTACAAGTATATTTGTATTTCGAAAGGCGAGCTCGCACCGCTGTCACCAAATTACCACGAAAAAAATCCCGCGCAGGCGCCATTCGAAAGCCTACGAGCTACGACATGTACTGCCTGCACCTGATATTTTCTGGATTTCGTAATTGTATGTGTGTTTGTGTTGTGTGTGTATATATTTTCTTCGTGTAAAGAAGCTGTTGGTTAGTCGAATGCCTGCCTGAAATCTGGTCCTAATGAGTGTCCACCCGCTGAGCCAAGTTTGCTTCAAATGAGATGGAAAATAACAATCATTTCACTTCAACCCCTTTCTTATATAGTATACAACAGTATATTCTATATTTACAGTTTACACACAACGTACAAACACATACTGTCGCTTCGTTTTGGATTTCCTTGCAAAGGGTGGTGGGTTGCGCATTGAGCTCTCGCATAAAATCATTCCCGAGACGTGCATGATTAGTATTTTTTGCCAGGCAAATTGAGCATGCACACACATATACACATATATATATATATGCATACGTGTACATATATATATATATAAATACACATTTAAATGATGATTTTCTTGGCCTCCTTTGAAATCCAAAGATTAAAATTCATGTTGGACGAAATTGTTTCTAAGGCATCCGCCCGGCTGATTAAGTAATTTGCATATAAAGATACATGGGCTCAACCCATACATGCTAAACTAGTTTTGATTGAATTCGACTCGGCAAAACGTAATTACAATGCATATATACTATACGTATAAATGTAAGTGTATCTTTTTCATTTAGAATTTAAACCATTTGGTTGTCGCAGCACGATTTTCAAATGTATTTTCCACAGCGCGCTATTCCAACGTTGCGGCGCGTCGATCGCGTTGCCGTCGCACCATTGCGCTGCGAATTTATCACAATTTATTCTCCAGTTAAAAAGCTCTGTACGCACGCGGGGCACGTCCGCACGTGCGTATGCAAGTGTGCCCGGATGTGTGCGCGAAGGGCGGCTCCATTACGCTTGTAACAAGACACACGATTATGATCGATGTGTCAGATTATTCATTGTGAATTTCATGCGCTATCGTGCATAACCGATGCCTCCTGGTTTCAAGTTATGCTCCCGCAACCGCGCCACAGCAGACACATTTTATATTGACCCAGAAGGCGTGCGAGCGTGCCAGTGCAACGCAGCCGAATAAGTTGGGTACATTTCATTTTGATAAAATAAATTTATCCTTATTTATCTATATTTTATATAATTTTTTGAATATGAGTCCAAATTGAGGTAAAGTTGAATTTAAAAAAAACAGATACGTTAAGCTAAGATTAGACGAATCACGATTGCCGCGTAGAATTTGCATCGCACATATTTGAAGAATAAAATGTGTGCTTTGAAAAGGCGGCATGCCATTGACCCCGTTGCAATTCATACAAACGAATTCACAACTACCCTTATAATATTTCTGATTTTCAAAAAATTTCAATGGCATTGTTACACTGTTAATTGTGTAAGGTAAGCGGGCGGGCGACGGCGGGGTGAGCGTCCAAAAAATCAAATTCGTTTGTACAAAATTCGTAAAAAATCTGCGAAATTCGGCGGGGTGTCCTTTGTACGAAATTCAATTAAAAAAAATGTCAGTGTTGGTGGAGTGAGCGACAACGGGGTAAAATACCAAAAATAATTGTGTGATGGAGGGAAATTCCATAAAATCAAATTCTTAAAATTATGTTTCCATTGTGGTTTTTTTCTCTTGTTTAAAAGTCAAAATATACAGCGTCGCCGGGGTAAAATTCCCATCACTCTTTGAAAATATAATTGATTTGAGTGTGTTTGTGTGTGTACCTAATATATACTAATAATGTTTGGTTTTGATTAGGTTTCGTTTTGTTTAAGATACCTTAAGGGCACAATTGTATGCGTGTGAAAAATAATTTAAAAATATTTACATTGCGCGTTTTTACTACGTTTTTGCATGGCATTTGAACGCCCAAGTGTGTCGTTATTTATTAAACTATAAGACATTTTAATATGGTAATACAATGTGACATTTTTACAATTCCTTACAATAACAACAGACCCTTTATTAAAATTTTATTTTTGAATGCATCAGCAACAAAGATACTTTTAATGTTCTATTAAAATCTCAGATTTATTGGAAAATTGTCTATCTAAATTCCCTGCGTTTAAAGTCAGGACGTGTATACCTTGAGTTAAGTACAAAAGACAACACAAAGCTTCTTAATATGTTATGACACAAAATATAATATATATGCTTGTTTTTGGTAGTTACTTAATCAAGTCAACATATAAATAACCGATATCCTTTAAACGGCCAGTTGTAGCACAATATGTCCAAATTGCGACTTGCGACTTACTTGATTAATCTAATCTTGCAAATTAATCGTAGCCATAATATTTATCTTTGTCTCTATTTGATAAGAAACAAATAAAAAAATATATTTAAAAACATGTTTAGAATTTTTTTAAATTGTATACAACACCTTATAAAGTGCTACCCTCAGGAATTGTGAGATAGTTGTAAAATATTGTATCTCTTCTATATATTATATTCATATATATTCATTAAATTAATATATAATTGTATACATATATAAAAACAGTAAATCAATAATCAGAATCGTTTTTAAAAATATATTACAAATATTACAAAATCAAAATATTTAATATCATTCAAAAATATATCGCTGTTATTTTAAAGGTTTTTAAATAGTCCATAAAATGCGTTTTATTCATGGTAATAAGTTATGAATATACTTTATAGAATATTTATATATGTATGATACCATCAACGCATCAACTGGTACAGTATGGAGCTTTTGACACACATACAAATTCGAATTACTAAATACGCATAATACGTTTGTACACATAATTTTATATTATAATATAATATTATAATATTATGCAAACAATGCACGGACTGCGCTAAAGTATTTGTATACAACTAATTGCTTGTTATTCTCCGAAACTTGAACAATTTATTAATTGATTTCAATGTATAATATGTGTCATAGAAATAAATTATAATGTGTGTGTGTATGCAGCTTGGGTGTGATTGAAAATCCCTCTACATATCTACATATTATAAATAGTATATATATATTGATATTTTTGTATTTGTATGGATATAATTATTCACTGTATTAATAATACATTACCAAAACAAACATAGAGCTTATATCTGGTTTTACATAACCTATTTGTGCATTTTCCAATTTGCTCGTTATGGTGCACTAGGCATTATTGCGCTGCTCACGTTTCGAATGTCTGGCAAAAGTTTTCTATTTTCGTGTGGACATTCTCCCGAAATCGGTTTTTATATTTTCTGCGAAAATATGATTGTAATTAAGGCAATTGAGCGTGCGTAACACCTGTTATATATGTATTATATAAAACGTGACCGCCCACGCCAAATGACCGTTTGAATCGAATAAACGGTATCTCCACTGAAATTCGTTGTGAATGCAAAGACTAGCATAACACTTAATTTTCATTTCGAACTACGTCGGTCGCGCTGCCCCGCACTGCTCCAGCCTCAGTGGGTACACGTATGCGGTACTTCCATATGCTACTCGTATTATTGAGTTTACTGAAAAGTGCAGAATGGAAAAATGAGATTCCAGGAAAATGTATTAGTTTTGTGTTTCTGGTTTAAGGAAAATGAGTACATGGATGGAATTAGAAACTCATATTTATACTATAACTTATATAATTCAGATTTTCTTTGTATAATCGCCGTTACTGCGAATATGTGACTGCAGGAATTGATGTGCCACCTGGCTCGCACGGATCACTTTTAATAAGCTCATTTCCCAGAACATGCCTTCAATTCACAAGCGCAACCCAATACTTGAGCTTTGCTTCAGCAACTTGGCGCCACAGATTAAATTTATAAAACACAAACAGTGAAAGCGCAAATCTTGTGTATACATAATATATAATATGAAGGTTTTAGGTGGGGAGATGGGGTAGCTTTGGTTTAAATTGATCTGGATTCTGGATGGCAATTTCTGTATTATGAATATAACCTGTACTTATATCCACAATGAATATCCATAAATATTTCTGAGCGTGTATGTGTGTGTGAAGCTATAAACCAGCGATGTTCTACTCGGCTCACGCGCCACTAACACAAAACAAACCCTTATCACAAAATATAAAATTCGTACGGTGCGCGCGCTTTCCTCTATATTCGCATCTCACACATGCACATAACGCCGCGTTGTCGTGTGTATATACAGAGACATATTTGTGATAGTATGTGTGTGTATGTATGTGTATACGAATCGAAGCTTTTGTCTCTATATATAGTTTGTATGCCGTTGACTGCACTGCAAGTTTAGAGTGAAAATAGTATGTGTGTATGAACTGTGAGTGTGTATTGTGTGTATATGTATTGTTTATGTATGTATTGTGTGTATGTATTGTGCGCATGCGTCTCGCAACCAATGATGCGCGCAGAGAATTATCATTTCGCAATCCCGCTGCTCCATACCCGCTGCACCCTCCAGCGTCCACCTTGGCACCGCGGGGTGCAAAACCTTACACACAGAAACATTTGCACCCCCACCCCACCACACCATGCATTACACCGCACACAGTGCTCGGTCGCACTCGCACACACTAACACACCAATATAGCGCGCACCAGATTGGTGTGTAAACAGTCGCGCGCACGCCGTTTTTCCGACTCCCGCACACACACACACACATACACACACACATACACACACACACACACATACATACATACAGCACTCTGTGAAATCAGGAAAATCGGGTAAGGTATGTGGCACAACTTTCAATCGTCAGTTGGATAGTTGACGCGATTCGGGACGGTTCTCATAGCTACAAAGGATCCCAAGAGAGTTTATACTTACATAGTCAATATTTAAAAACCAAAAACTATTTTTTTGTTTTTTGTATCGTTGGTTCAGCATTCAAAGTGTTGTGTTTTTAAACTTAAAGATTAAACTTTTTTTAAAACCTTTTTTATTGAGTTGGATTGTAATTTCGCCCGTGTTGATGGAGTGGTGAATGATCCGGCAGAAGTGGAATCGAAATAACGATATTTATTGTGAAAGCACATGACACTTCGTGTGCGGGATGCGAACATTCATGGAAGAAGATGTAAGAGAGAAGAAGATACATAACAAGTGGCAGAATTGCTCGTGACGATGGCAGTATTTTAGGTAAGTTTTTGTTTGTGTTTTATAATTTAAATCTGAACGATTTATAAATATAGATTTTAAAAGCAATTTTAAATAATCATTGCTTAAATTTATATTTACTATATTTTTTATTTTTGGGTTGATGATGAGGAAAAATGTTTGTAATCGTCTCGCTATTAGTTATTTTTTGACCACCGTCACGTTTGACATAGCAAATGTATGTTTTTTTAAATGATATTATTAAATTTATTACAATATAGAAATATTAAAAAGAAATAACAACCCTGGATATGGTAACAGGCAATTTGTATCCTATGTTCAATAAAATTTTCAACATTTCAAGATCTTAATTTTCACGAAATTTTAAGAAATCGAGAAAATTTTTAATAAACGTAAATTTGTTGGTTATGCAGTTTGAATATTTTTTATATTTAAATGAGTTTTTGTATCATTACTAAAAAATAAAATGGTTTTAACGTAACTTCTTTTTAGATATTTTGTCAAAAATCTAATTACATTTTTTAAAATTGAATGAGCTTTTGCCTTGGGCTTATAAAAATGTATATAACAGAATTTAAAAAATTGCTGCCCTGGAATTTTTATTTCACATAAAAAGTGTCAATACCCCTGTTTTTATGGTTATTTTGAGAAAAAAACACTTTGAACCATTTGTTAGCTTATTTTTTATTGACTGAGCTTTTTATTGGATGTGTAGTGAAAATTCACAAAACTGTAAACAAAAAGTAACATTTATAAATAAATCATATAAATATAACTATTACAAATGGTTGTGGAAAACTGGTATTTTATATTCAAAGAAAAGTCTTTCGTATCTTCTTTAAAAATAACAGCAATTTACCTGTTTTTTAACGTTTTTTTGATAAAATAAAAAAAAACAAAATATCTTTGACAAAAGTGTTATAAAAACGTGTTCGATTTTTTATAATATTTTACCGTTATTTTCTTTTTTTTTGTAATTTGTGTCTTTGTAGAAATTTATACGTACTTTATCTCTTTCGAAGGCCAATTCCAAAGAAACAAAACAAAAAAATCTTAAATAAATTGCAAATTAAATTTATTTGTTAAAGATTCATTGGATGTTTCTCACCATATATTTTTATAGATACAATATTCTATAATATAATATAATATATATATAATTATAAACTCTCTATATCTATGAACAATAACGTTCCAAGAAATGTTTTTTTTAAGTTGTTTGAAGATCATCATAAATTGTTCTTGAATCAATTAGTGTAAGGTGAAAAAAAAAACAATTATTAAAATGTTTACTTTTAGTTTTTGATTGATTGGTGGAATTACCTACAATATTTTGATTGCATTGTGTTTGCATTATTGCTAATAATACAAAAGTATACATTTATTTAACCACAAAAATCGCATATTTTCGTATATCCATTTAACGCATGTAATTGCGGGTGGCTTTCATCGGTAATTTTATCGGTAAATAAACAGAAAACAATTGTTATAACATTTAAACTCACCTAGCACCCCAACTTGACTCGAATTTATTTTTAGAACTTGGCATCGTGTGTTGGTTTCTATTTAGATAATTGGTCATTTTTAAACTTTAAAATCTCTAAAATTATATGTTATCCTCATTGGGTCTCTAAAGTGTCTCTTTTATAAAATAACTTTACAGATCTATTTTAAATATCATTAAATAATGGTTTCGTGTGGTGAACTGTCAAAATCACACATCATAAAATATAGTTAAATTGAACTAAATACTAAAATATTTATTTTAAAGTAGCACAATTATGCTTACATTGATTTTAAAGAAATATCAAATATGTTATATCCAATATTCATATCTCTCTTATATTTTTGGTGTATAAATATCATTGTTTTTTAAAACGGTTCCAGAAGATTAAAAAAAACACATTAAAACACATTTGAAAATTTGAAAATTGGAGCCTATGCAAACTATATTTTAAACCAAGTGAAAGAAAAGAAGTAAAAGCTAAAAATCTGCAAACTGAAAAGCTTACTAAGAGTTTTATATAATTCATTGTATATGCCAATGCTTTCGAATTGATAAGGGTAAAAATATTTCAAAAAGCCAAGATTTTTCTAGAGATTCATTAAAATTACAAATACTATATTAAAAATAAAGAAAATTCAACAAAAAAAAACAATATAAATATTTAATTTTTAATTTTTTAATTAGACTTTAGGCTTTTTATTCTTGCCTCTTTATAAAATAATTTTAAATCTCTAAATCTCCAGATATTATTATTTTATATAATGATGCCTAAACTTTTGTGGTAGTTCCTGAGTACCGAGAACAAATTTACTATATTTTTTTTAGATGTGAATAACAGCTAATAATATTTCAAGTATGTCCCTTAAAATCGCTTGAGACCAATTTGAAAGATTTTTTTTCATTAAATACATCTGTCCGTTTAGCACAAGACGCTTCTTGCGCAAGGGGTTGGCGGTTTTTATTACATATAATTACTGGGGTGTTTGTGTGCTGACTGCCTTGCGTGTAATGAAATAAGCGTTTATAAATACATAATGAAATATATAAGTATGTATTTGAAAATAGCTTGCATGCTTCTTTAAATATTTAAAGTATTACAGAGTTTTTTTATAAACCTGAATGCAATTTAAAATTTGAATTTAATAAAAAAACGATTTTTCAGAGAAATATCATATATTTTAAAAAAATAGTTAAAAAAACACATAGATACTCACACTACAGTGCGCAAACAAAAATAATCTTATTATAATTAGACGTTTTAACGACTAAACGAAACTTTAAGGCTATGTCTGCGCATAACTAGACCGCATAAAGCATACACTGTACACATACACACCCTGAGTAAGACACTAACCGCATAACAACGAATAATACAAATTGAGGCTGCACGAGATTGCAGTTTTCATACACAAAGTATACACCACCCTTGATACGATATGAAATAGCTATAGCTATATGTATATGTATATATATAGTATATTATATATTTAAGAGCGGTGTATGCGTTTTGCGCACGTTGAGCTTGCTCGTTGCTCGGGCCTCTTTAAAGTATTAAAACAAATTGTTAAGATAACGGAGCGTCGCGGCGCGGTGCATGTTTTCTCAGACATTGCACGCGAGTTTCTTCTTAATCCTGCTTATATGTTCTTAAAAGGGTAAATATGATTATATGATCATGTGTGTGTGTGTGTGTGTGTGTGTTTGTGTACTGACTTGGCTTTGTTAGCTTGCAAGACACTCTTACCTCACCCCTCCAACGCATGCGTTCTGGCTCGCACACTCGTCGCGTCGGTGTGCTCGATTAGTTGCTAACATTATATCCCGGAGAATATACGAAAACGTGCAAGGAAAACATTGTGCCACGGATAATTTCCAACACTAGCATAATATATAATATATTGTATATATATATATTATATATATAGCTTTTATATACAAAAAGCAGAGAAGCATATGTGCGCAATAAGACAAAAGAGAATATATAAATATGTAATAGGATATTATGATAATTAAGATTCTATGTTTATGTTATACGGGCGCTTAGCTCCAGATATAGACTCACTAAAGAGGCGATGAAGTAGACAGATTACAGACACATACTAATTAACTATTTATCGGCATGCTTTTAATTTTATTGACTGCGAATTTAGTTGGTCGTGCCATTTGTCTACATGCAACAAAGAGTATTGATTAATTAGTCGAATAAATAAATACAATGGTGCTCAAATATATTATTCATTCTAAATCCGTTTTATCTACGCAAAAAATGTAACTTCTTATATGACATAAACCTTACATACCTCATCCCCGGAGGCCATCAAAATGATATTAAACTCAGCCAATTCAAACGTATATATATATATATATATATATATATAATACATATAATACATATATAAATATACATATAAATATGTGTATATAATATAATATGAAACGTATATACATTTTTCAACGTATTTTACAACTATCCCCCATTAGTGAAAGATGTACGACCACCGCCACCGCAACCCCATCAAAATAAATTGCGTGTCTGTATCATAAAAAATTGATCGGAACACATTACATTCATACCGCATATAGAGTGGACAGCACCAGGAATCTGGCTGGCGGATGTGTGTGCGCGTTGCCATGTGGAAGAACCATCGCGTATATAACTTCTCCCGAAAAATAGCCAGCAACTTACACATAATGTGTTTACTGTACTGTTTGTATATAGAGGTAGGACGTAGGACGTAGGTATTGTGTATATATTTGTATGGCGTGTTTGTATGGTTATAAAGTCAGCGAGGAATGCTTGCTAACAACCCAGTATAAATATGTGTGCGGTGGTTCGTTTTTCTTTGGTATTCTATTGTATGGCTTTGCTTGTGAGGGCAAGGGGTGGTCGCCATGGTGGACGCTGCGTCCGCCGCGCCGTAACGACCAAATTGTGTCTTGGGACGGGTGGCCAGGAGAGAAGATATAAAATACAATTTACTTATTTTTCATCGTGAACGCGGTATTCGCTGACAATATAACGGTTTTTTCGGTTCAAAATTGTTATTATATGTTATATACTATGTTCGGTGCTCCGATACAGAAAGGTGAGATGAGAGACGAGATGAGAGATAATTTTGAAAAATCTAGTTGAGTTCGAAATTCCGTATTTAAAAATATCGCATATCCAAATCCCGTACTTTCAAAATCCTGTATTGCAATAACTAAACGCAACAAAATCAATAAAAAAATCCTTTGTTTTTTTTAATTAAAAGTTATAAATATTAAAAATTAGCCTCTAAAAATTGAAAAACAGAGAAATACGATCGGGTCAATTGTGCCTCAAACACGCGGTTTTATAATCCCAGTATACTTTAAAGGTCCATATTCCATAATAATTTTGTAACCTTAGTTATCGCCATAGAAGTTGGTAACTTTTCCATGTACATACAGTTAGTCAGTTACTTTTTTCAATGGTTCCGTTTTTAGATGCTAAACCGTTATGGGGTTTCTGGATTCATATTCAGCAAAACAAAATACAATTAATGGAAGTCTATGTTTTTTTACGTCTACGAGGAAGAGTCGCCCCAACTGACCTTTATTGTAAAATAAATGGTATATGTACAATAGGTACCGGTAATATTCCTATATTTAAGTGACAATACATACAGATTAAAGAAGTAAATTAAAACAAATTATACAATAATAAAAAGGTAATAATAAAAAACAAAGTACAATAAAAGGATCAAAACCAGGAAACCTCAATTGTCTGCTAAGATCACAAGCAGTTTACATGAATAGAGTCCATGCTGTCCATGTCCAGCATTCAAAACATTCAGGAAAGACTAATACCTCGAATGATTTGCTGAAATGTATCACGGGATATACCAAAATCAAAATGGCGGGCAATGTCATTAAAGGATTCCGACAAACGATTCATTGGCTCAGACCGGCCATAATTAACTCTTTGTCTCCTCAGCCGTAGAAGCACATTTGAACGAGTTGTTCTGAATGGTACGTTGAAATCAACTAGAGCAATCAAATAGGAGGCATCAATACGCCTATATAAAACATCGAAAAGGAAGAAAACATTTATTAACATTTATTTCGCCTAAAAGAGTGTGTTTCCAAATGCAAGAGCCCACATCGAACGAAATAGGGCGTCTTAAACCTTGTCGACGCAGTGCATAAAGCAAGAATCGTTTCTGAATAGATTCAAAAAAAACTCAAGCATCTACATTTTCCAATGTTCATAAAAAGGCAATTCTTCTGGCACCATGATGAGAGCAAGTCTAAATCTCGTTCCAGCCTCACAGATTTTATACTATCAATTCTTTTAAATATCTTCAGATCATCAGCATACATGAGGCATGAAGATTATCTACGAATATCGGTCACGTCGTTTATATAAATAATGAAAAAAAAAGACCCAAATGGCTGCCCTGAGGTACACCAGAACTGACATCAAAAAGATCAGAGCGGTCCCCTCGAATTTTAGCGTTTTCCTTACGAAATAACACCGAATCCAGCTAAGCATAGATGAGTGAAAACCTAGTTCACGAAGCTTTCTGATTAAATAGCTATGACGTAATCGGTCGAAAGCTTTGCGAATGTCGGTATAATTTACGTCCAACTGTCCACCAGACTCGATGACTCCGATTGCATGATTGGTAAACTTTACCAAGTTCGTAGAGAAGGATCACCCGGCCATAAAGCCATGCTGTAACGGTGAAATTGTCCTTTTCATTATTTCTGTAAAAACATCACATACCATGCACTTAAACCGCTTCGCGATTGTTGGAAGTATAGTTACTCCACAGTAGTTAGTAACATCACTTCTAGAACCAGATTTAAATATAGGTGTTATGTATGATGTTTACCATCCAATTTTTTTGCTCATTATTTTATTTTAGGAGCACATACATTTTATTTAAGGAGCTATTTTTTTAAGAAGCACATTTTTTTGGAGAGCGATTTATTTTAGGCCGTTTAGTAATTGCATAAGGCTACGACAAACAAAATCATAAATAATTGATTAAACACAATTAATCAAAATAGACCGATTCGTGTTTAAACTATTGATGATTTATATTTGAAAAAGTAGATTAAAGATTTAAACATTGAAACGTTTTAAAAAATATATATTGCATTTCTAACATAATTAGATGAATATCGTATTTGTTGATATGATCAATTGAAATCTGAGTAAATACCAGAGAAACAGATTGCGACAAATGTTGATTATATA
>JAAAKO020009899.1:0-34489 GCA_010015015.2 Bolitophila cinerea | reverse complement strand
ACGTCTGGTGTTTTGCCATCTAGCATCCCGTTTTAGTTTTCTGCAACTGCACGCATCATAATGTAAATCCAGCTTTAGACATAACCTATGGGCTCAAGGCTTTACACTTTAAACAGTACGTAACCAAAATCCCTTTCAATTAGTATTTACAAATTACAATTTACATTTTTAGAACGCAACCATAAAGCAGACTAGTATGGCAACCCCGTTTGCGTGTGTCTATCTGTCAACTTGTTTTCAAGCTAAACTTGCAAATTATTTGCGTTAAATTTAAACATCAAACTTTTAAGTTATTTTTAGTTATCCGGCTAAATTTAAATAAGTTACACATTGCGAAAACTCCAACAATACTTCGCGTAAAAGTTTCACATTAAATTTAAACGATAATAGTGCTCAAATCCTCGTGTGTGTATAGTGCATTCAAAAGACCGGTCTTCTCTCGCCATGTTTGATTATTACCTGGAAATTTGACCGTGTTTAGTGTTTTCGAGGAATTAGGTGGACAAACTTTGTGAAAGGTTTACTATGGAAGCTGAGGATGATTGCATGATCGTCGATGATGATGTTCTGGTCGTTCCAAGTCCAGAAACTCTGACAGATTCTGTAGCAGCTAGTATGGAAAGCGAAAGCAGTACTACTGAGCCGGTTACAGAAACATTGAAAGATACTAAGGTTTTATCTATAACATCACTGCCATACGTAGAATTGTCAACGGCTTCCGATGATTCAAAGGTAACTTCTAAAATAGCAAATATTTCAGAAAATTAAACACATTTTACATTTCAGGACACAAAGCTCAGTAGTGAAGCTGCAGACAGTAATGTGTCTAAAGAAGCAACGGAAGATTTGAAAAATGAGGAATGCATTGTGTTAGAGTTGTCAGATAGTGAGGATGAACAGGATAAACAAACGAATCTCAATAGAGATAATCTCAGCATTGATACGCCTAAAATTACAGACGATGTCAATATTGTACCATCGCTTTTACCTGATTTGGTCAATCCTGAAGAAAACGTTAAATGTCCTAAAGTATTAGATCCTACTGAAGTTATTGCCGTCGAATTGCCGGCGACAGAAACTTCGCAAGAATTCCACAAAATCGATGCTATTCCGAAAGAAGACAATGTTTCCGTTGATCTGCTTCTTAAGAAATCGACATCCGATAAAAAGTCTTTGCTTTCAAACGATGCAGATACAAAATCTGAAGTAAAAAAACCCGAAAGTGAAGATTCTAATGACATCATCTTACTGGATAACGATTCGGACGAAGATACGAGCCAATGTGTTGATGAATCCGCGAATAAAAAGGAAAAACTTGAAAAGATCCTAACACTACCGATCGATAATGAAAAGGTTATTACAAACAATACTACTGAAACAAAACTTAATGACACTCTAGAAACTGAAGTGGAAGAGGAAAAAGCAATCGAAGAAGTTGTGGTTACAGACATCGATATGTTGGAAATTGATTCGAATGAAGCAGCGTTACCCAAACAACAGCTTCCCGAATCTACAAATCCTCCAAGTAATACTGATAATTCATCGGTCACAGCTTTTGAGGAGTCTGATATCGATGTTATTATGTTAGATCTAGATTCAGATGAGGAAAAACCAACCGAAAGCGTAATTCCAAAAGACGTCGAGCCAGCTGACGTAAGTCAAAAATCAGAAGACACTAATTCTGAAATAGAGAAAACAACCCCTATCGAGGATACGGAAATTAAAACAGTGGAAGCAAGTCGGGCCATTGAAATATCTACGAAATTAGTAGATGTGGCAAAAGTACCAGACTTGAGTATACACAATAAAGATTCAGAAAAGCTAGCATCGACAGAACAGGATGACGTTATAATGCTTGACTTAGACTCAGAAGAGGCACCAATCATTAATTCTAATGTTGAAGTTCCATCTGAAAAGTCCACAGAACTTTCACTAATTAAATCTGACATGGAAGCTATTAAAACGCCAACCACAGATGCCAAGCCACAGTTCACACTAAAGCTTAAGCCAACGCACACTCTGGTCAAGACTCCCGAGAAAAGCGATAAACCCGATAAGCCGGTCGAATCTCTACAAAAGCTCGAGGAACTAGTTCAGAAATCTTATCCATCTCCTGAAAGAACGACAATCGTTGCTAAAAAGCTACACGCACACGAATGCTGCAATTGCAATTGCCAAAAGAAGAGTACCACTTACAGCGAGGCTCCAAGTTTTGTTTTGAATTTCTTCCATGTGCCGAAGAAGTTCTCTCGACAGCAGTTTGTGTGCGATGATTGTTTTGAAACGTGTATCGTAAAATATGAGGAACTATGTGGTGCACTTGATGATCACCAAGCATTAGTTTTAAATGATGCTCCCAAACGTACCGAAATGGTTGAAATCCTAGACAGCAGTGACGAAGAAGAGGACAAACTTGCGTCTCGTGCAATACGAGACAACGTCGATTGTTTGTCAAAGACTGACATAAAGTGTCTCGTTGATAACTTTGAGGAGGTGCTGGCCGCATCCATGCAAAAGGTCAATATCAAACAACAAATGGAGTGGGCAAAGAGTGTTATGTCACAAAATATTGACAAGAATCTACAGATGAGCACTGAGCTAAACAGTGAGTTCAAGGATATGCAACGGAAAGCCGATGCCATGTACAGTCGTTTATATCAACACTCGAATTTTGTTATCGAGGAACTGCCTCCACTTGATCTGAACACAAATCAGCAGGTTAATTTGGCTGGACCCACGTATCCACCATTTGGTGAGGTTCAGTATCCGCCTGTATCTGTGCGTGAATTGTACTACGGTGTTCGTATGAAAATATTATCAGCCTGGGGTCCGTGTAGGGTCACAGATATCGTTGATGGAGACTATGAAGGGGTAAGTTTTGTTAATAGGATAAAATCATATTTTTGTCTGAAACTCTGCTGAATATTGTTGTTTAGAAACGACGTAAATGCTATAGAATCAAGTTTATACGGTCTCGAGGGATTGTTATCAAAATTGTGCCGGGCAAGCATCTCGCATATGGAACTGCTCCCACCGTTCGTCTGGTAGTTGGTAAGTGTGGTTTATTAAGCAGTTATTCCTGATATTAAATTTATTATGTTCTTTACAGGCACTCGAGTTATAGCACTGTACGTTGCCGAAAACTCAGCGGGCAAACGAGAAGATCTTAGTCGTTCCTCTTTCTTTCCAGGCGTTGTGGCCGAACCATTACAGTCTTACAATCGTTGGCGTTATCTGATCTTCTTCGATGATGGCTATACACAGTACGTATCTCCTGACAATGTGCGTCTTGTGTGCGAGGTATCACCGAATGTATGGGACGACGTGCACCCGGACTCAAGTAACTTTATCAAGAGTTATATAATGCAGTACCAGACACAGCGTCCAATGGTACAGGTATCCTATGGCCAACGTATGGTCACCGAATGGCTGGGCAAATGGTCACACGCAGAGGTTCACGACATCGACTCAAGCATTGTACACATGCATTTCAGGCAAGAGAAACGTTTCGAATGGATTTATCGTGGATCCTCGCGTTTGGGTCCATTATTCCGTGAGAAACAAACACAGAAGCATTCGGTTGGTCTCACCAAACGCAACATACCATATGTAAGCTATCAATCATCACCGGACGGCCGTTTGCCAGACAATAAAACGTCACAGCAAATCGCCGATTCGTCAAAGTCTTCGATACAAGGTAGCACTTCTGCTAGTGTCGATTCCAAGTCGACACAAGAGAACAAACCGAAAGAGGAAAAACGTGCAGTGGCCAAGAAAAGCTCATCACGTCCAGCGCAACCGATTGCACCAGTTGCGCCGACGATAAATCGCCCAAAGATCTTGAACACCGAAACAATTTACGTAGATGAAGATAATCGGCCCAAAGGTAAAGTTGTCTATTACACGGCGAAAAGACAAATACCTCCACGAGATTTTCAACCGCATGAATGCTGTCCCTCGTGTTTGTACGAAGTCAAGCACAATCTGAAGTCGTACAGTCCTCTAGCGAAGCCACTATTGTCTGGCTGGGAACGTTTGCTTTGTAGAAACAAATACAAAAAAGTCATACTCTATCGTGCACCGTGTGGACGACGTTTGCGCACCATGGCCGAATTACATCAATACCTACGGCTTACGAATTGTTCGTTAAACGTTGAGAATTTTGATTTTGACATTTTGGTTCATTGCCTGGCTGAGTTTGTGATCGATAGATACCAAGTGCATAATAATGTAAGAATTTGCTATTTTAATATGAAGCTATTTTTATATTTTATATATATATTTTTAGGATCTATCGGAAGGAAGGGAGAACATGGTCGTACCATGTGTAAACTATTATGATAAAACGATGCCACCGCCATGCATCTACTCGGCCAAACGTATTCCAACGAAGGGCGTGAATTTAAATACCGATGAAGACTTTCTGTGTGGGTGTGATTGTGAAGATGATTGTTTAGTAGGTTTCGATATTTTTTTAAGAAGATTGCCATTTAATGAGTGTATGTCAATTTTAGGATAAAACCAAGTGCCAATGCTGGCAGCTCACGCTAGCCGGTGCAAAATTCGGTAATCCAAATACACCGTTGGAGGATGTAGGATACGATTACAAGCGACTACCCGAACCAGTACCCACTGGCATCTATGAGTGCAACTCACGCTGTAAATGCAATAAGAACTGTATGAATCGTGTAGTTCAGCAATCACTACAAATCAAACTACAGGTATTCAAAACCGATAATCGAGGCTGGGGTCTGCGATGCCTAAACGATGTGTCTCGTGGCAGCTTTATCTGTATATACGCTGGTCACCTGTTAACTGAGACGGTTGCTAACGAAGCTGGCGATCATTATGGTGATGAGTACTTTGCGGAACTCGACTACATCGAGGTAGTAGAGAGTATGAAAGAAGGCTATGAAAGGGGACCAGTTGAGGATGATTTCGAAGACGATGACTTTGACCAGTCCGCCGAAGCTCGACGCCATTGTTCCGACAGTGATGATGACGAGTTTGTGGCCCAGACCACAACGGTACAATCGGTAAAAACACGTTACAATACACGACACTCGGTAGACTTACGCAGTAAGTCCATTGACAGCAGGCAAAAGCGATTTGATAACTCTGACGAAGAGGTCGAACGACAACCGCAGAGTTTTATGCCAAACACAGACCTCATGGCTAACGAGCCTGAAACCAAGTACAAATCTGTACGAAAATTCTTCGGCAAGCGAGAGAATGTGTATATTATGGATGCTAAGAAGTCTGGCAATGTTGGGCGATACTTTAATGTAAGCTTCTACAAAATGTATTTCGATTATAACTGTAATTAATTATTTATTTTATAGCATTCATGTGCGCCAAATCTGTTTGTCCAAAATGTTTTTGTGGACACGCACGATCTTCGTTTTCCATGGGTGGCGTTCTTTGCTCTTTCACACATTCGAGCTGGTACCGAGCTTACGTGGAACTATAACTATGACGTAGGCAGCGTACCGGGCAAGGAGATGTTTTGCCAGTGTGGCGCAGAGGCGTGTCGAGGCAGATTGCTGTAAACTTTTGTAGCACTGCGTATCGACGATGAAAAATATGTGTATTCATAAGATGTTTGTCCAGAATAAAAATTACCATTTCTTAAATATAAAAATGTTTTTTAAGTAGTTAGCAACGATCCATAAGAACAAACGATTTTTTTTTCAAATTAACACATGCAATATATTTATATTATTATTGAATAAAAAAGATATAATACATAAATTACAAACATAAGAACTCGCTACACTCGAAAACACATTCACATATTTAACATAAAATAATATAATAATTTATATAATATAATACATATACAATTTAACTAATAGAGCGAAAGACGATTCGTTTTAAAAACGCGTGCTGTTTTAACTGGTGGTGGTGGGGAGTGGGGGAATACATAATATATGTATATATATATATTTAAATGTAAGTGTATTAATTAACAACAAAAAAATCGTAATCAGAATTACGTTTAACATAATTATATTTTGCTTTATACATTATTGCTGACTAATCTATTTAATATAATATGTTATATGATTTTATGTATACTTAATGTATTTAACTACTATATAGACACTGGATTAATATATGTAGATTCCGATAGGAAATCTAGCTAATAAGGACACACGTTTCGTGACACCTATGTATACTATAAATTAGAGATTAGAAATACTAACATTAAGATTGTTTTAAGTTGACTTTTTTCAAGTGACGTATAATATAGATTTATATATATATATATTCCGAATTACGGTTACGTGTTAGTTAATCGTAGAGAACACAAAAGTAATTATGTGGTGGCGTGCGCAGTGTAAACAATAAAATATATACGATAATAAGAAACGTTTAAAATTAGGTTCAGTTCAATTTCGATAAGGCACATGGTTTAGTTTTCTTTTAATTTTGATTAGTATTTATTTTAATTATATTCTCGTTTCGTAATATAAGAATTCCCAAAAAGTTCGATAATTTATAATTATGTTGTAAAACGGACACGCAATGCTGCTAAGCGCACTAAAACTTAGTTTAACATAGGATTTAAGATTTAAAACAGAAATCAATGTCACGAGCAGTGATAGAGAGAGAGGAAGGAGCAGCGTATGTAGGGTAAACGATTTTAGATTTCCAATTCGAAGCGTCGTATGTGCTCTACGTCCTTCCCGTCGAGGGGAGGGGGTGAGCATAGCTTCATAACGCTACCGTTACACTCGATTTGATCGTCGAGAATGAGGCTGGAACGCGGTGAGCATCGGCTGTTGTGCTGGTTCAGGCGCAGCTTCATGGTGGTGATTTTTGGTGTGTACACTTTTGTGGTAATTTCGTCGGGATGCGGAGCAACTGGACTATTGGTGGTCACTGGTAGACTGAAGAGAGATCCCAGTTTTATTCCTACAAAAAGACAATTCATATTACATTATTATAATTATTGTATATAAAAATACTTTTAAAACAGAAATGAGATATAGATATTCAGAGAGTAAACAGTATAGAGATAGAGACAGAGACACACACACAAAAACATGAAAAAGGACGAAGAGAAAAGCTGATCCGACGATCGATAGATTCTGTAGTCAAGAATTTGTGTATACCTTCGTTGAATTTCAATCGGGGATATGTCTCTTTCTTATTTTGCGAAATGGGGTTCTCTTTGCTGGAGTCATCTTCCATAAAAGACGTACTCATACATTCGTCTACATGCTGTTAGTGAAAACAAACAAAATAATAACAAAAATCAGTTAACATTGCTGACACACGCAAAAAAAAAAAAATCAAGACATTCTTGTTGTAATATCGGCGAGGATTCAAAAAATTAAAGTGGACGTTGAAATTACCTCAGTTCCAGATGCTGGCGTCGGTTCCCGGAAGGACATGCCATGCGAAAAACTGTATTCAGCTTCCTCGGATGCCAAATGCGCTCTCAGCTGCTTATTTCTGTAATGAATAATCAAGATTTTGAGAATATATACATTTTAAGGGAAACTAAATTAACAAACCTGTTTTCAAGTTGCAGAACGTGCTGCTGGAAGTGTTTTAGCTGATGCGTCGTTACACGGCATTTCTCTTCGAGTGAGGCTGCCTCTACACACTTTGTTGAGTACTTTTCGGACAGCGACAATATCTCCTCACGCACTTCGTCCAGTTCCTCTCTATCAAAAGAAAAGGTATTCATTATTTTTAATATTTGTTTTCTATAAACTGATTATAAAATGTACGTACTCGTTGCCCTTGTAAGCATCGGTCTGATGACCACCTTTTTGAAATTGCCTGACAAACTCAGCCTTGAAACGAGCCACTTCCCGTTGTACCTCACTTTGGTGTGCCTTCCGCATAGCGTCCAGGGCAGCTAATGTAGCCTATAATACATAAAAAAACATAATTAGTTTATGGGTTCGTCGCTTGAATGTCTTTCGTTTGTAGGCAAATAATCTATATCGAATTTACCTGTGTCTCTTCCGCCAAAGCCTGCTCTTTCTCGCTTAGCAATCGCTGTATCTCCTGGCGATGTTTCTCCTCTAAATCATTGATGAATCTACGATGCCGGGACTCCATGGCCAGTAATCCTTTCTCACACAATGTCTAAACAAAAAAATTACAAATATATTAAAAACATTTTTTAAAAATGTATGTATTATATTTTACGACTTACCCGAAGCGGCTCAATTTCCGCAAGATACCTTAGCTTAAAGCTTGCCTCTTCTTGATCCTTCTCTGCGTCCGAGTGACTCATTGAGATCTGCATGCTCTCGATCTGTTTCGATTGTTCGGTTTGCAAAAGTTCTAATCGTTTCTCTAGCTTTCGCACGCGATCACGTTCCTTGTCTAGTTGCTCCTGTACAAAGTCACGTTCTTGCAACAAGGACTTGTACGCGCTAGTCTGTTGCTTGTACGACTCCAGCATACCTGCAGACTCATCACCAAGACGAACGCTCTTTTGCCGTTCGTCCTCTAGACTTTGAATCAACTCAAAGTTATCCTCTTCCTTCAGATGACATTCGTGTTCTTGTTTCTCTAGCCTTTCTGTGATAGTCTTCAACTCTTGTTCGCTTTGCGATACCATGTCACGTTCCACGCACAGCTCCCTCAAAATCTGATCTTTCTCATCTTCCAATGCACGCGTTAGTCGTAGCTGATCGTTAAGCTGCTGTTGAAGATCTGCACTTTCCGCGTGGTGTACACGTCGCATGTCCTCCAGATCGCTGTCATGCTGCTGGGCCATATGACTTAGGGCAGATCGCAGACCATCACAGTCCTCACAGGCTGCTTGCAACGATCGAGATAACGGAATCAACGGTTCAACGCGACTCTGTAGCTCTGCACACTTTGTGCAGATGTCATGCAGACTGTTTGCCTCGAACTTGCAAGTCGAGATACTGGTATTTGGATTTAATGTGCTTTGGAGTAGGACTATGGTTTGCTCGAGTTTGTGGAGTACCGACGAGGATTCGCGGATTTCATTTTTGTTCGTTGTGAATTCTGCTGTGAAGTTCTTGTACATAAAATTAAAGTCAGCCTCGGCCAGAATATCATCGGGATTCGAGATCTGTAGATCGGACGCCAACTCTGCAAACAGATTTTCATATTTCTGCAAAGTGACCAAACTAAAGGTGGTATCTTTGGACAGGTTTAAATCTTTGGATATGTACTCGCCCTTCAGGACGGATATGCGAGCATCGACCAGTGCCTTGTGCGCAACGATATCAGCGAATTCAGCCAACAACTGGCGACCCTCACTAGCTTTACGCTCTTGCTCCATATGCAGGCGCCACTGACCACGCTTCATCTTGGACAGATTCTCTTCATAGCACTGTGTTAGTTGTGCAATAGCCAATTCCATTTCTTTTCGCAATGCATCTTGCACGGCATCTGCGAAATTCTCAAAACTCACGCGTTCCTGTGACGTTAACGTATAGCCAAAAGACGGTGTTAGCGAGTTCTCGAAGCGAGACGAATTTCTCATCATAATGTGAGCTATTTCGGATTGAACCAATTCTGCGTTCACTGCTTCTTGTGCCTGGCGCCAGGCCTCCTGCACGGCTCCTTGGACAGCATCATTTGAACTAATATAACTCAGCGTCTCTGCCGCCAAACCGTTTGCAAGGTGCTCCATTGCGTTATTTTTGTAGCGCTTAGCAATTACATGAAGTTCGTTTTGCTGACGCAATAGATCGTCCATAATATTCGAGTTGATCGGTGCCATTTCGGGAACTTTAAATTGTCCTGAACGATTTGCAGATAGTACCAAGCGACGAGCCAAAACACTTGCAAGCACATCAAGGGTACCGCTCGGTTTAATCGCACACTTTCCGCTCAGCTTTGCCTTGAGCAGTGACATTAACTGTGAGGTCTCCGCTGCTTCGGCACGTGTTTGCTTCTCACCAAACTGAGACGGATCCTCTGCTCGGCAAATAGCATCTCGAAGTTTTCCAAAGCACACGCTCTCGTAGGCAATGCGCTCGGCTAGAAGCTCGAGTGTCTTGCGTGCAGTGAGTTCATTGTGTTCCCGCAAGACGCGACGCTGTTTCAGCAGATCGTTTAATTTGTTACGCAGCTGTGCTTCAAGTTGAGTCAATGCCAGTTTAATAGGATTCGACTCGGGCAGTAGAATAAGTTTTCCGGATGTCGAGCACTCGTCAACGATACAATTTTCGCAGCTGTCCTTTAGAATCTTTGAAGCTTCCAGCAGACAGCGCTCAATGTAGCGATAAGAATCCTTGCGGTCAGCAATTGGTGACACGGATCGACGTGATTTTGAAGATTTCAGGCACTGCAATTGCTGGAGACCCTGTTCAATGCGATCTTTACTGGTGATTACGACACCCTCAAGGCAACGTAGTCGTTCCATCAGGTGCTCGGAAATCTTTGGACTAGATGTTGTGACCGGCGAGCATATGCTGTTTCGCTCGCTGCTGGTAGCTGTAGAACTCTCGTTGGTCGGACACACTTTCTCGACGCGTTTTTCGAGGGTGTTTAGACGAAGCAGCACTTGTACTGACTCCGATGTATTGCTGTCCAGACTCTTTCGACGCAAACGTGCTGAAGCTCTGCGCAGAGCTCGTTCATCTGTCGGCGATGCAACGGCTGTAGGTGGATCCTCTGTACTCAGCTCAGATTGTCGTATTTTCCCAGAGTCCAGTGCATCTACCTTCGTTTCGAGTTCTGTGACTTTTTCTTCGAGCTCCTTCTGTACGGTAAACGATTCGCGACCTTTCAATGACAACGATCGCCGTTTCTCGGATTTGGTGAGTTTTTGCTTTAGCATGCGTACCTGCCGGTCCGAGTTCGAGTACTTTAATGTGAGGTCCTGAATGCGAGCACCCATCATTTGTACTTGTGACCGATCGTCTACTTCTTTGCGCTCTAAATCCTGTCGCATGGTGGCGTGCTTAATTTCCAAATTATCGAATTCGTTCTGTGACTCCTTGAGTTCTTTTTTCATTGCTCGGATTTCGTTAACGGCCTTCTCGAAGCGTGACTTGAGCTCATTGTACTCATCGGCTAGCATGTCACGGTCTAGATTGTACGGATCAATTACGCTTAAACTGGTGAGATCACTTAGGGAGTCTACACGCTTTATTTTGCTTCGGTTTAGATTCGTCAAGCTCGCCGCAGTGCCACCCTCGAGATCTCTAATCTTCTTATACAGTGTATCATTTTCCTCAATTCCACGCCCCAGGCGATCTTCGAGCTCTTTGCACCGCATATGTGTGTTCTCTAGCTCACCCGTAAGCCTTGTGATGATTTCCTCAGCCTTCTTTCGACTATCGCAAAGCTGTCGTGTTAAACTATCACGAGCCGCTTCTGCATCACGAATCTGGGTACTCAAACTTTGTTCGGTTCGCGTGAGCGTTGTGATCAACTCTGATGCTCGACACTCACGATCGCTAGCCTCCTCACGCAATGAACCCAGTTCCTTCTCAGCGACGGCCAATCGAATCTGTAGTTCTTTGTCAATGTTCAGTTCCTCTTGTACGGGTGTGATCATCATAAGCTCATCCGATCCAATACTATCGACAGTACTGCGCCGTGAACTCGGTGGCGACGAACGACTTCGCTTATGCAGTCTAGAGCCAGAATTCGATCTCGATCGAATGCGATCCTTTGTGCGTGCCAGTAGCATTGGCATTGGTGGTGACGGTGACAATGGTGATCCCCAGTCAATGCTGTCTCGACGTCCACCCTCCGATGCGGTGCGGTACTCTTCGTCCGACGAGAACAGCACAGACTTTGGTGTGTTTGGCGTGATTGGTGTTAGGGTTTTACTGCTCACCGGCGATGGATCTTTACTCAATTCATCCATGTTTACCATGATAATGTCCTGAGTGCGCTGTGATTTCTGAAATTCTTTCTCGATTTCACTCTTGAGGTCATCACTGGTATTGTCCTTAACGATGCGTTCGATTTCGTCACTGGGACTATCCGAAATGTTGTCATTCTGTTGTTGCTTTGATGGTAGTGCAAGTCCGGCAGCACAGCGGAGTACATTAAGCCAGTTGTTTCGGGTATTTGCACTTGTGGTGGACAGTACAATGCGTCGTTTGTCCCAGGTGGTAAGTTGAAATCCAAAGTTTCGTGCCACTGGTACTTCGGTCACGGTTGTGAGACCGTTCACGTCTAGTACACCGTCGAGAACACCACGTGACTCGGCTGATTGATCGCGATAGTAGAATAGGGCAGCACCACGCAACGTAAACCAGTGCTTTGTCCAGTCATTTGTGCGTGGTTCGAACTTCATGAGCCAACCCTCTTTTGAGTTGAGCAAATCTTCAGCAGGTAAATTTACGCGCAGCTCTGATGTCTTCGAGAGGTAGTTCACGGATAGATCGTCTAGATTACAGCCACCGTCTGGGTCACCGCGTTCATGGGACTGCTGCTGAAGCAGATGCTTTGGACTAGAACTCAAGCGTACGGACTCGTTCGCACGACCTGTGGGCGGACACTTCTTGACTATGGCCGACACAATGGACGGCGCCGATGAGGTGGTGGACAACTGCAGTGATTTCGGTCGCATTTGTATTTTGTTTGGAGTACTGGTGATGAGGTTGCTTCCGCCTCCGGTGGATGTTGGGTGGTGGTTGCCATTGTTTACGTACTCGGGAAACGTGTTCTCGTCACGCGTCGGTTTCTCGTCAGACGTGGACTGTGTACTCCACCGGTTATTTCCCGGATGATGTGTGATGTTGGTGAGGGTGTTTGCGATATCCTTGAGCTTCTCGTCACGCAGTGCGTCTTCGATGAGTAGGGACGCTGTAAACAATGAGAAAAGGCATACATTATTATATGGTTATATGTATAAAGATTATATAAAATAAAATATGTTAATATACGTGGCGCTTCCTCCTAATTATTTGCGCAATTAAACATTATTGCAGTTGAAACGAGGGCAAATAAGCGCACCGCATCAACGCCAGTCTACAAATTAACACAAGCTAATTTTAATGATCTCATTTGCATCGTATTGATGCAAACGATTATGCTGAAAGTTACACACACACGGACACACGGTGCATAATAAAGTGTACATACTTGTAGTTTGTACTTTGTAGTGTATGCACATAATAAAATAATTGGACGGTCTGCGTGCATTTGTGCAATGTGCAATTGTGCAATTGTGCATATCACAGAACACAGAATAGGTGTTGCCGATTTAATTTCACTGGCGCATACATACATTTTGATGCGGCTGGGAGCTGATGCGCATTTATCCGGAACCATTCGAGTATATATAGAAACAGAGAGAGAGAGACGCATTGCGATTTTTCAAAAATAAATGCAAAAACAATATTTACATTCGAGTTAAACAAAATATCCATAAATGGCGATAAGAGGTCATTAATAAATCTATACGTTCGTCGGTATCATCCGTAAAATTCTATATAATTATACCTGTATAAAATTGTATTGAAATGCTGAAAGTATTTTTCGCAATTATAAATCATGTTTCGCGAGCGTATAGCGCATAGGGCTATTATACGATCCTCGCTCGCGTTCGATTATTTATTAATAATTTAAATATCAATTTCAAGCGAGATAATGACATTTCTGAACGGCGCGCAGTGGTTTGCCTTGAGTGCGCGTGTGCGCGTCCCCAAGATGCAAAAAAAGAACAGGATAAAGGTTATATGTACATACAGTAATTCGATGATTGCACGAGAAATCTCACAGGAGACCAACGCTGCGCTGGCCGCCGCGCATTGCTGCGATTATGGACAAGGCTTTTAATCATTTTTATGCGCGTGCGCCCAGCAAAGACAACAACGATGATGCAGACCGAAAAAATGTAAAATACTGTATATATGTATATTATATAGTACGCAAGTAACATGAACTCGCGCATAATTATGTGGTTGTTGTTGTAGAATTGTAGAAATGTCAACACAGCATGCGCGATTGCGAAAATCTTTCCAGTTTTACACCTCTATATTCGTTATATATTATGATAAGCATCAGCAAGCGATAACAAGCTTTATTTGCTTATGCACAGAGAGTCAGAAGAATCAAGTTGCGTGCGTGCAACTGCGCAATCGTAATAACATACACACACACAGATAGAAACAAGTGCAATTAATTACGCCGTGCACCAATCACATGTGCAATTGTGCATATGCGTGCGCCGCCGCACAGTATCTACAAAAATGCACGCATCTCGAACTAAAAATAGAAATCATTAAGATAATTTGCTGAGCGCGCCGTTTTCATGTAATTATCATTACGATAATTATATATGCACGGTCGATATCTATGCTGGAAATGTATATACAAAAGAGACAACGCATGTAACAACACCAATGTATTTTTTCCGCTGTTTCTGCTAAAAAAATGATAATAATATGCATAATACGAAATATATAGTATAATATATATATATATATATGCTTCACGTTTTAAAGTATAATATAGTGGTGGTGGTGGTGTGTGTGCAAAGTGCAATTCATATGCATAGATTGAAATCAGAACCGTGAGAACTCTTATTACATACATTTATGTTGTATGCAGGTATACATACATATGCACTATACACTAGCGAGTATATATGCACTCGTATATGTTTCCAGAGTGTAGACGTGTAAACAAGAATGATCGCTGCGCGCGCAAAACGGATATGTATCAGCGCAAAAAGGGCTGTTGCATTTATGAGTGCGACATAAGCTTGGTGCGCCACGCCATGCCGGTCTCGTCGGTCGGTCGGTTGGTCGTAGCGTTGTTTGCCATATAGCGAACGAATGCTCTGCGCATGCGCATAAAGATTAATCTAATTAATAGTGCTATAATTCTGCGCGCACCGAGAATGTGAGTGTGCATTTGATGCATAAATGTATATATGTTATGTATATCGTTATTTGCTTGTGTTGTTGCGGCAGGCGCGCTAGCGTGAAAGTAAAAACAATGCAATAAATGTCATCGCCGGGTTCGCGCGCTCTATAGCTATACAATATTAACTATATATACATTTTTAGCTGCAGCAAATGCAATATATATGTATATATACAGACAATAATTTATATAAATATATATACATAGTAGTTATAAGCTCCATACGCGTGCACAATCCACGATTCGCGCGCGCGTGTGCATTCAAAGCTAATCAAGCATTGCAAATGCATGGTAATTTATTGGATTTTGCGCAAGTGCAAACGATCGATCGCATCGGAATGTGCGCGCGCCGAGCGCTCATTCGATTATTGAATTAATTAGCTTAAGGTCTGCGTGCACCGGCGGCGGCGGCTGCGTCCGTGCTGCAATTGCCGCTGCATTGTGTTAAGACGTTTGCGTCGATGGAACCCGTATATAATTCGTATATAAATCACTATAAATGCTATTATAATTGTACAGTACAATTTTATAGAGCATATTGTTTTCACAGTTCGGCACTGTGCGCACGCGCAGCTGGCTTAAATATGGGCAACAAGTGGGCGGCGTATTTTGTGGCCATTCTAAACCGAGACAAGCGGGCTACTTATATATAGTCCTAATTCCGCACAGAAACTGCAGACACCTTACAACGTGAATTTATTAAAAAATAAAATAACCCATAAACAAGTGAGGTGCGCGCGCATATCAATTGCATAACATATTGAATGTCTTTATATGTAGAAAAGTACAAGTAATTTGATACTATATAGGCATGTTAGGCAAGAGCGCGTTAACACCATGGCAAACCAGACAAAATCTCAAGACGCGCGGATCTTTTATCAGCCAGAACGTGTATAGAGCGTAGATCGTAGATGCAGAGCGCAGACACCGACGCGTTGCGCTGACATTTAAACGCAGAAAACACTCACACAAAAACAAGTCGTATATTTATGTATAGTATGTCTATACGTTTACAGACACATTTAGTATGCACTTTTCAGTGTGTATGTGTGAGCATCCTAAGCCACTGCAAAGGCGACTTTAGCTAGAGTTGATGTGCGTATTATGTTTATATTAAACACTAGCAAGAAATTGAGTGTTGAAAATTCTAATCACCATATTTAAACACGCTTTTTCACTGCAGTATTATTATTATTATTAGAATAGTGCCGCTGAATGTTTGTTTATGTTTTAAGGACCGTTATTATCTGCACTCCTATCTGCATTTATACAAATACATGTAAATAAAACATATGATATAGTCAAAACTACAAAACGACAACAATTATTATTAACATACTTTATTTATAGTATCTGTAGCACCTGACAAAACAAATAGGCTTTGAATCGTTTCCAGGAAAAAGTATATAGGAACCGCTAACAAATTTTGAAACCGAAATTCCCTAAACCAACTAACACCAAAAAAGGTGTTCTCCTAGCTCCAATTATGTTCTTTTAGATCGATGACGATTCTCTGAGGGTAATTCCAATAAATATTATGTTTAATGAAAAATCGGATTAGATTAATATCTTTTGGACAATATTACAATACAATATATAAAAATATTTTTGTTGTTGGTGTAATTATCAGACTTATGCAGTATTCTAAATACTATTATTTTTAATTGTATTAAAAATACTAAGAATACTAGTATTCTAATAACAATTTTTCAAAAGTTATTTTGTAATTTTGTATTTTCAAGATACAAAATTTAATAAATAAATAAACCTTTTTTAAATAGTATTTTCAAAACAGTATATTAATAAATAAAAATATTTTCCAAATACTAAAATACTTCTTTGTTTGTTTTTTTTTTAAAATAGTGTTTTGAAAATACATTTTACAAAATAACTAAATAGAAAATTGTATTTTAAATACTAGTTTTTTAAATACTATTAAAATAAAGATATTTAAAATACTGCATAGGTTTTTTAATTATACATTTTATAATGCATGCCTTGTATAATTAGATAAGTTATAATTTGTATAAAGATGTGTCTGAAAATAAAATAAACGCCTATAGTTTCAAATGTGCTTTATAAAATATTGGCTTTTTTATAATTAATAATGCATACAAGTGCAAAATAATAAAATTTTGAGCACATATAATTTTTAATATGAATTCAATTTTCAATTTTAATGGTTTAATGGATTAGTTAAATAGGAACCTAAATTCATAGCAAAAAAAATAAAAAAAATTTCAATTACATTTGTTTTATTTTATTTTTTTCTTATTGATTAAAATTTATACGATTTTTTCAAAGACCTGAAACCTGAGAACATCTATTTTCTAAAAAAACATGCTTTTCTATAAATTGAATCCAAAATATTTTTTTTAAAATCACATTATGGATTCTTGAAAGTCGTAAGATATTAATATATTTTAAATTATTTTATAATAAATAACAATAATTTAATGTTAATTATTACATAATTTAGATTGTCGCAAAAAAACTGAAAAACTTCGGCGTTATGCGTAAATGTTGTTAATGTATTGTCCAAAGCGCACAATTAATTATATTTTTTGATACTATATTCCTGCGCTAATATGATTTAAGAATTTAATATTTAATATTAAACATTGTGGGATTACAAAAAAATTATAGGTAATAATAAAATATTTAATGTTTTTTTAATTTTTTAATGTTCTTTTGCATTGTGTTTGGCCTTTTTGCTATAAATTTATTTAAACTTTAAACCATATCTCCAATTTAATAAAAAGAAACTCTAAAAACGCAACACCTCGATATACATATTCTCTAAATTTTTATAAATTGAATATTTCTTAAAATTTTTACAAGTGTATGTCCTTTAATTGTGTTGGGTTTATATATAAACAATTTTTTCTAATGTTTATAAATTATATATTTTTTAGTCTTTTTTTAACTTTTGATTTATGTCCTGTGTCTTTCTTAAATTTTGATTTTTTTTCATGTAGCACAAACGAATTGATTATTTTTAAAGATAAACAGAAAAAAAGTCACTCAATATTATTATTGTAATTGCAAACGATTTTCGATACTATTTATTCTATAGAACATGTAGATGTGTGCCGCACCTCTCTCATTCTTGTTAACTGTCAAATTTAAAGTAACCCCTAACAAAATATTAAAAATTTAAATTTTCTCCTAAAACAATAAACAAAAAATAAAAAATAAGCTCAAACAAATATGTTCACATAAAATAAAATTTCAAAATGTACCCAAAATATTAGATCTGTATACTAACCTAAAAGTGTGTATGTTCAAACACAAAAAAAAATATTTAAAAAAAAAATAATTCCTTTTAAAATATAATAAATTGTAATCCAAAACATAAACAATTCAGCTACAATATGATATTTTATTACAAAATAAGATATTTAAAAATATTTAAAAACAATGAGAATTTATTTTAAAATTATCAGTCAAATTGATTTTTTTCTTTGTGTCAATGTCAATATTTATTTCCTTGACTAATTATTTTCTTCTAGAATCTAGCCAAATATTTAAAATTATAGAATAAGGTGTATTTAGATTATCACGACCAGCGTTATAGTTTCATTTATTTTAAAACATTATTTCTACTCGCACATATTAAATATTGTACTGTACTACCGGCCAGTCAGAGTCCCATTACGAGTATAAACACCACATCAGTGTTAATCGTCACTCACGGTTATCTGTATATTATATATAGTAATGCATATAGAATATTTACTAAAAACAACAACAATTACTTTTAACGATAATGTCCGTTGTTTATGTGTGCGCGCACAGCATTATTATATAAAAATATTTTTTGTGGCGGCGGCGGCCGCGGCAGTGCTCGGTAGTGCTCGGTAGTGCGGCACAACGAGTCAACGTAACGCGCGTACACACTCGAATAATCGCACCGCGCCCGCTCACATTAATAATTACAAACAATAAACAGTGGCACCATGTACTTAGGCGTAGGTACTATTTTCGAGCATAATAATAAATGTGCGTGGAGAAACGCGCAAGTTACTGCGGCCGCGCCGCTCTGCTAAAGACCGCGCGCAGATAGTTTAATTAGCACTATCTTTTATGTGAGAGAGGCGGCGCGGCGGCAAACAGCATAGCCACAGCAACACCAACACAACGTTGCATTTGGTGCACTGCAGAACGCGTAGTGCAATTTTTACAGGTGTAATTCCGTATGCAAATGTGTCGATGCTCCAATTTTGCGAATGCGTGTGTGCAGTGTGTAACATTTGTATGCTCACAGGCTCAACTCTGCTGGCGTGCGGAAAGGCGAGTATTTATCTATACATATACAATGTTCGCGGGGCGGGTGCAGTGGCTCGACTTGTGCATCAGTGGATGATTATTATAGGGACGATGACTTGTGGCAATTTACACGTAACGCTCTCTGTGTTTTGCCTTGTTTGCATTGTGTGTATTTATATGAATCATGTAATTATTGGTTGTAAAGCGCAGTTTGAAAATGCACTCGATCTGGCTTTTAATTTAGCAAGACTACGCGACGCACAGTGCACGTACGCACCGCACTGTAATCGTATGAATCTCAGGTCTCAGGTGAGATCACCATTAACATATACTATGTGTTAAAATAGAATTCATAGAAATGATTTAAAATAAATTAGCCAGAGGGTTCATCTGCGCCAGTATGTAACCCTGAACACGTGCACGCCATTTGCATTGCGTCACTCTTGTTTCTATATAATATTTATAGTAAAATCTATACAAACGAAAAATTCGAACGGTTATTCGCACGATCTTAATTGAATTAACCGCTTTTTATGTATTTGCAAATGTATTCTATATTTAAACTCATTGCGAGAGCTCGGTGCTTTAATCTCTCAAAATCAACAATTTAATTTATAAACAAACAAAACGGGGGATCGTAAAACGCAAACACAGCAATATTGCAAGCTGCACGGTAGTATAAAAACGAAAGTATATATATATGTTATATGCTTATAAATCAACTTGATTTACTTGTGCATATAAATAATTATTGCTCAACGATATATTCAATCAAATCGAAAATCATAATTGTGTCAGTGCGCATTTAGATTTTATTCTCGTGTATAATGCACATTATAATATGTAATTACCTTGAGTGCGCACGGGCATGCACATTGTTAATTGAATATCTATCTGCATATGCAAAAGATATTATAATCTCGTGCAAAAGCGCCTGTGTGATGCCAACGCAAATTTGCGCTACCTGTTTATACATTTATTCTGTGGGTATATTGTTTACTATAGTACAACATTCATGCATATTGCATATATTCGATACTCGTATTTCGTATATAGGCAGAGGCACGCGCGTTTCGTAGAATAACAATTATTATTTCATATTTATGGTGTTTATCTTGTAACGCCCATGTGCGCAGATCGCAATGCACAATACTATGTAGCCCCAACCGTGGATTGCACAAATGCACATGCACATGCGCTTAGCGCACTGGCAGACAATAGACTTGGTGCAAGCTCTTTCAAAATCGAATAAACGAGTGTGCGCACTGCTGTATGTATATATCGTGATCGAGCATGATCATGTTGCTAATCGTTCACGCGATAGCTATTGTGTGATAAGCTTAGCGTGCAGGCGCGCAACGATCGTATATATATATACATAAAACATTTTTTTTTAATGTAATGGAAACACATAAATATATTCAATAGTTTATTTTGTCCAATAAATATTTCTCAATTTGGCGTTTGCGATTTGCGACACAGCGGCGGTGCGGTGTGCTGGGGGTCAGGAAGATCATGGGAAATTAGATCGTTGGGTTTGAGAGAGGAATGCATATACATACAAATATATACGTAATCGTATGTGTGTTTATAGATATATTTTATTATATCATAAGGAAAGAGAGAAGAAAGTGAGATCAAAAAAAATATATTATGATGAGAACGATTTATTGAGCATGTCTGTGTTTTTGATCATAAGACATATGTTGAGAACGAAACTAAAATAGGCAATATTTTTAAGTGAGATCGATTAATCAATTATTCAAATTTGTTTTTTTTATTTATAAATTCTTTGTTTCATTGAATATTGAGAAAGGTGTTATGTATATATTATAGGTGAAGAATGATAAAATATTGTCTTAGAGAAACATACAAAAAGAAGTACAATTAAACTAGATACATATTCATCAAAATATATGAAAAGCAAACGAGAAATAAATGTAGAGACGAAATAAAGAGAAAAGGTAACAAAAGTATATTTTTTTGCAAAAATAAATATTTAGTAATGTTAGATTTCGATTTATTGAACTGTAAACATTCTTATTGGAAGAATATAAACTTTGATAGATATCATCTCTGCGAAAAAAGTTGTATTAATTAAACTGTTTAACGTTGGGATGATAAAACAAACTAAAGTGTGTAAAATAAAAAAAAATAAAAATAACGAATGTAAGAATAAAAACATAACATTTTTTATAAATTGGCCAACCGTAGGGGAAAGGCCTGCACGTTGCCAAAGTTCAAAATATTGTTTATATATAACATAAGTTGGAAAGAGAAAGTAAAAAAGCACAATCCTAGAGATTGAAACCATTTGAATTCTCGTAAAATAAAATAAATATACAGCAAATTTTCAAAAGTATCTAAATTCAACCTTTGAAATTTTGGCTTGCAGGTTGCCATCTCTGCAATATTGAAAATATAGTGGCATCCTGAATTATAACAAAACTTTGGAATATGCATGAAAAAAGTTTTAAATTCATATATACATATATTTTGAATTTTGGTAAGATTATGCAAAGCAACACAGCGAAAATATTTAACTTGATTTGTCAATAAAAGACAAGATAAAAACCAAATTTGGATTTTTTAATTTTAAAGATATTAAATTTCACCCTTTGTTTAGCTAAAACTGTGTTATTGCATCTGTCAGCTCCAGATATAAATTAAAAGTATCAACTTTGATGTCAGTTGAAGTTAAGGTTATGACACTTATAGAATGTCAAAGTCAAGCAGTTGTGGCAACTTTCAAGCTTAATTTAATCAGGAAAGTACTATTTTTTCCTAGATTTACTGATTAAAATATTATACTGATTTATGAACTGTTTTTCATTATTTTCTTCAATTTTTTTTCGTCCTTTAAAAAATTGCAACCTTTATAGAATCCGTTCTTTATTTTGTGGCACTTCTTCTCGGGTCAAACGCTTTTCCACAAGGGCAACTGGGAGCAAGGGTCGTGTCAGCTCTCAGCTTCATATATCCACTCTTAATTAAATTTTGCAAGTTATATGTAACATTTAATGAACTTGCACCGATTTATTAAAATTTTAATAACGCTCCAACATATATTGTTAAAAATCTCGTGCAGATTGCTGACTTGATTTCAAAAAACCAAATTATTTCATTTTAATTATAGTAATTTATCATTTTAAAACAATTACCTCATTACTCATTTTATAGTGATTTCCAAAAAATTGTAGGTAAAGACAGTTTACTGATTTTTTATCAGTAAGCGTTAGTAACATTACATGCATGGCATGAAAGAGCATGAGAAAAAGAGAGCGAAAATTGAATAAATTTTACGAAGCGCTTACAAATGTTTCATTTTTTGGATATTAAATAATATATTTGTAAAAAGCGACATTTTGTGTACACGGACGTTGCCTTTTACTTTCCAACACAAAAACCTACACTTAACATAAGCTATTTAGAGATTTGATAAAATATTCGGTATATATTTTATTAATATTATTATAGAAGTGCGGAAAAAAAAAATATTTTTAATTTGAATAAACAATTTTAAATTTTTCTTTTTTTTTAGTACATATGGATAATTGAAATTTGAATTTGAAATTGAGAAGAAAAATGAAAAAAATGAAATCGAGGATCCGTTCAAAATTATAATCTTTGGTTAAATATTGTCTTCTTTTAAATATACATTTTTAAAGATAAAACGAACGCTTTTATCATGTCCATATCAGATAAGGTTTAGCTATTTGTTTAAAACATTTGCATTTTTTGAAATTAACTAAATAATACAGATTAAAACCAAAGTACCCTTTTATTTTAGAATTGTTCGTTAAAGAAAGCTACACTTTTAAAATTTCAGTATAATTTTGATATTTTATCATTTCATAAATGTTACTAAAGATACAATTTTACAGATTATTTAATCATTGTGGATATAGTTAGAATTAAACACGCCATCTAAAATATGTATACAAATATTGAGAAAATCACAAGAATTAAAGGGACATATTATTCTAGAATCTAGACCATTACAAACAGAGCTGAACGAGTACCATTTGCTCTTCTCGAATAACAAGAAAAAAAGATTATAGAATAATAATAGAAGTGAGACCACGTTGTCGAGTTTTACAAATAACGATGTCTCGCCAAGAATGTGTAGTGTGTGCTCCACAGCCGATTCCATCGACCTTCTATTTAACAACAATATATGCAACCACCGAGTACATATTCTCTCTACGGTGTAATTAAACGGAACGCAACGGCAATTAACGGGCCTATTTACAAATACATATATACAATATATATTATATACATAATACACACATATAATACTCTCGTATAAACACGTATCCGATTCATCTGTAGATCTTCTAATCACAAACCTCTTAATCATTCGAATTGTGCATATATGCAGTTTTGCATATACATATATATATGGCGGATGCATTGCATATACCAATGCATATACACACACATATACAATCCCAATTAACCTAATTAATAATCTGACAAACATGACCCTTCACATGACCACAGTCGCGCAAGCGTGTTCACAATCCGTTATATACGAATATACGTTTTCTGTGTATGTGTGTGTGTCTATCCCCACAGCATTGTCGAATCTGTAAACCCGTTGAGCCTGCAGTGCATAAAAAACATACATAAGAAAATCCCCATTCAAGTTCTCCTTTATAAGCATAACTATATACGATATATAGTATATATATTAGATATATTGTATAGACATAATAGATATTCTTTCGAAAGTATTTCCACGACAAATAATCGATCTTTGACATTCCGTCTTGCAAGAACGCCGTGTGTACACATTATACATAATATTATAAAATGAATAAATATTTATGTTTTGCAATTTATAAATGTTATGCACTGAGCGAATATTATATATATATAAAATAGTAATAATCATTTTATTGTTGTGTTTACGCGCAACAACTATAAATACGAGTACATATGAAATTATAAAAATATATTTATACGTGTATTTGTACTACACTTACTCGTACATTATTATTATAAATGAAAAACGGATATTTCAAATGATTTGCGGTGGCACGGCCAGGCCAGCGTGACATTGCCCACAGAGTCTCATAATAATCAGTATTTACAGCATGTTTTTAATATGTTCAATTGTTATGAAGTACATGCGAAACCACGATATTATATAGTAATTACGAAATTATGCATATTTTATACTTATCTTATTATTTTATAGGTGCACTTGCACCAGCGAAATCCCCGTTTTCCCGTGTCGCGACTTTTGACGGTTTGCGCAAAATACTAATTCCATGCGTCCGCTGGTGCATGCATATTTATATTATTATTATTACTGTTATTAAACAGACCGTTATTTGTGTAATATATCACACCATAGTTACGGTGCGGCATATAGAAATAATAAAATGTAATTTATGAATAATATATAATAATAATAATTTAATATTGATTGTGTGAAGTGATATTTCGTGATTTATTGCGGTGAGATTGAATGTTCAATTTGAATATAATGTTTGTGAGCGCACGCGCACGCGTTTAAGGTCATTTAGTGGCATTGATGTAAGGTATTTTTTAGAATTCCCTTTACTACTTGTCTGTTTGGTATTATTTATAGGTTAATACGTTAATAGTTGGCGTTTTTGAAAGGGACCTTCACTTTTCACCTGTATTGTGTAAACATCATTAATTGGAGTTGGATTTTATAAAAATGTTATTAAAGCAATTTGGAAGATATGTACTAAGGTCTTCGAATTTTAGATTAGATTAAGGGATTTGCACAAATCTCTTAAAATAAATAAAAAATTCTAGATTAAAACTTAAAATTTTAGCAAAAGATTGAAAAATATAAAGAAACAATCGACAAAATGAAAATGGACTTGCACAACTAATGCATTGCATTACATTTAAAACATTAAAAAAATATATAAAGAAAAATTAATTAATTAAATAATAACAATAAAAATAGAAGACAAATTAATTAAAATAAAAAAAAATGTTGTGAATTGAAAAATGCTGTCAAAATAAATAAATATTCACTATAAAAAAGAGCTTACAGAGAAAAAACTGCCTGAAAGACAAAAATGAGCAGTCTGACAATTAGTCTCCTCTACAATAAAAAGAAAAGGTAGCGATTTTCAACCCTGTATATATCCAAATCACATATTTTTATAAATCCCATATTTTTAATGAGTGCGTACAATAATCTAATAACCGATAATCTAATATTCATATAACATAAAAGTATTATAATCTAATATAAAAATAACCTACAAATCAGATAATTATAATGCGTTATTAAATACGACACAAAACTATTTTAAAAATTATAAAAATATTAAAGCCGATAATCTAAAATGATGGATTTTAGTTAAAACGATTTTATGTTATATTTTTTTAGATTATCAGCATTTTAGAGTATCTGCATTTTAGATTAAATACTTTTGATGTTATTTTTTTAGGTTATTTTTTATTAGATAATCAGTATTTTAGCTTAAATAATTTTAAATTATCGGCTGCACCGTTTCTTCTCCAATCTACTCCCCAATAATAATATAAGGGATAGGTTGTTTGCTAAAATACAGTACACTTAAAAAACATTTGAGCACTTATAAGGCCTGCGGATAAGGCTAGTATTGGGGCTAGTCAATTTATAGATAAATCGAAAAAACATTTTTTTATCTAATCTATTTATGTTTTCATTTAAACCGGTTTTGTATTTTTTCTCCATGTGGCTTTTGTTACATAAAAAGCGAAACTAGAATCGATTCTGGAACTCCTTGTTATTGTGGTTTTTCTCAGTAAAGATTTTTTGTTTTGGTTGCTTGTTTCGTATGAATATTTATAGTAGGTGAAACCAAACTGAATCTGCGATAATTGTAAATGTACTAAACAAACAATAAATCGAAAAACCGTAGAAAATCTTTTTTTTCGGAATCGAAATTTTGAGAATCGACCAGGCATAGCTATTATTATTTCGTCTTTTCACTGAATTGATCGAGCAATTAAAGTACTTTTTCGATGTTTCAAAATCAATTAAAGCGTTCAGTACTTAATTCGCGCGAACTTAGTACTAGCCTTTAGCACTTAGGGTATTAGAAAAAAGTACAAAATTAAGGTTCAAGATAAATTCACAGTTTTCAAAATGTCAAACAAAAAATATTGTCCAAACAATTTGTGTTTTTATTCAGTACTGAGTTTAAGAAGTAGAAATAGTCGAATTCACTGGAATTACCATTAAATGGTCGTTTTTTAACAAACCATGCAAAAATGGTTAAAATAGCCTTTTTTATTGTAAATTTCAACATTAATAACTGTTTTAATGACCACTTTTGATCATTTGTTCTCAAACGACAATTTAAATGGTATCAATTCCATCCAGTCTCTCAGTTTATATGCTGTCAATAAAAATAGATAAAATAATTATTAAAAATCATATATCACTGTTTTATGTTTTTTTTTAAACTAAAAAAACTATAAAAGTTTTGTAAAAAATACTTGCATCATTTAGAACTTGATGAGACTGGTTTTCTATTTTATTAATAAATCTTTACTGCCCATTCAAAAAATAGTCAAAACAGCTACTAAGTAGTTTAGAGCTGAGGTTTGACCAAAAAAAAAAGTCAAGTCTTAAGCATTTCTAACTTATAATTGATGTCTATTTATAGTAAATATAATTGAATATCTAGTCGTTCAGGCTCTGCATAGCATTTGGAACGTTTGCTCAATATTGAGCCAGGTCATCCAGTTATCCAGTCTGGCTACAAAATAATAAAAAATGTGGAGACGGCCATCTCGACAAAATCACTCAACTCGACAAATAAATATATTTAATGGTGTATTTATTATCCAAAAATGACAGAAAATACAGTACACGGAGACAACTTATAAAATACTGTTTAGATATTAAACATGTTAATTGAAGTAATCCTTTTTATATAATATAAACATAGTTTACTTTATAACTTGTCAATCTTTTTTGAAATATATTTAAAAACAATTCATACACAATATATATATATAAAAAAAATTAATTAAATATAATAAATCTCACATTAACACATTACTTTCCTGTAAAATATAGTACGGATGGTCATTGTAGGGTTCGGCTTAATATCAAAATGCCGTATAACCAAATCCCTTATTTTAAATTCTGGTATTTTTCGTTTGCTTTTTTTCTTAGTATTTGTTGGTTATATAAAACTATGTTATTTGAATAAAAAAAATTAATAACATCGTTAATACATGATTTTCGTAATTTTTTATATTTCAATTTTTATTTAACTTTTAAGCTCCTTAAAGTTACCCCAAGCTTACTCAAAAACTAATTACATAATGATCAGCAAGCTAAACTGAATATTATGTTAGCGTTATTTTTAATTTACTTGATCCTTTCCTTTTACGAGATGTTTTTACGAATTGTATTCTACAAATAGTCAATTAATTGTATTTAACGTATTGTTTTCTTTGAATGTGCTGCTGTACAGCGCGCTATAACTCGTTTCATTTGAAGTTTTGCCAGGATAAGTGTTGAACACAGACGCAGTCTCTCCGCTCAGATATGTCAGAAAGTGCGACTTCTAAAATGATATCCACTCATCCCAACATTATCATCAAATATAGAAGTTTTATTTGTGTCCTAATGTTTAAGTTGGGCATCGTATAGAAAACATTACAATTTTAGACAGTATTGAATACCTCCAAAAAAGCGAAGAAAAAACCAGCTCACAAAACACTCCCGTTCAAGTCAATGAAAAAAGCCTATGCAAAACCAATCAAATCCACCGATTGCTATCTCCGTTTATCAGCCGCACCCTAATTGCGTCCGAGCACGTACGCACACAACGCAGCAACGCCACCGTATTCCAATTAGGTAACATCCTCCATAACACGGCCCTCAATCAATCAATACCTCATTAAATCCAAGGAAATCACTTCCAGATGAACTGATTGCGACTATTTACGTGCGTATATATGTATATGATGTAGTATATATATGTATTTGTATGTGTATGTGTAATGTATATATTCGTGCAAATTATACCGTGCGCAAACATATATTATACATATATGTCTTCCGCAAATTAGCATCGCGTCGTCGACGTAGCGTCATTGTCCGTGTACGTCCGTCGTCGGCATTGTCTCGATATTTACGCCTGTTTATTTGTTAAGACGCTTGCGCACAGTGATATATATATACATATATACAAAAATATAATATTTATCTGAATATAGCTCATCGAAATTATCGCATCGCACGAGATGATGATGATGACGACGTTTGACGACGACGAATCAAATAAATACACACATAACCACATAACCATATAAAATATATACTAAATACATTTTATATGAAACACAAAGATTTATGGTCAATCATTGCGATGTCTAATAACTTTTCTTCAAGGATCGTTTTAATGGCACTGCACTGTGTAGCTATATCTATAATATATGTTGCTTGCATCCGGGGAAACACGGACTATAATTATAATTAAACTAAATCCATTATTTTTAATGCGGCAATGCGCAATATTATATCATTATATGCCGAGTGCGCCTAATAAAATAGCGCAGGAGATCGCAGGAGATGTTGTCTTAATTAAGGTAGACCGCGATAAATTGTCTGCTTGTTATAGTTTTTATTTGATCGTCGCTGTGTGTACATCTCTTAAGTTTATAAGAGCTCGTCAGAAAACATTAAAACAGTTATGGGTTTTTAATTTAGTAGAATTATTGTAGAATCGTACGTAATATGTATCATAAGGGAATGGGTATGTCTCTGTATATATATAAAGGATCGTTAGAAGGGATTTTAAGTACCCAAGGCGGGAGAGTAATGGTGATGATGTTCCATTGGATCTGAATTTTCAACAGAAATGTGCGTGTCTATCCGGACGAGTGTATTTATTCATAATATATAGTTTATATAAGTCTTCTCACGGATTACAACCATAAAACGTCTTCATTGCAGGCGCACTGAGAGCAAATTTATCTAAGAAGTCCGCGCACATGCTTATTAATTGCACACGTGATTAGTGCATGTGCATCTCGCGAAAGGAAATATATTTATATATGTTTCTTCTTTTATTTTAAAACATATCATTCTCTATGCCCACGGGAAAATTCCACGATATCTCGTACGTGCTGCTTTTCATATTGCTTTGGCGGAAATTATCTCTAGCTAACTTGATAATTACAAATATATCGCAAACGCAATCGGTGGCACAAACACGTAGTTTTCATTTGCTATACGAAATAAATTGTATGTATACAATTACTAATATATGTATATATATTATATATGCTGTTCAGGATCGATCGACAACTCTAATCACAGCACAATGTACTGAAAGCTGCCTATATTCTTCTTGGAAATGCAAGATCACGCGTGCGCGCGCTCTTCCTGTTGACATTGATGATTTGCGCAACTGATAGTACTCACGGGGCTGCCTCCTCCCTCTTTTATGCATGTCCCTAAGCGTAAACTCTATAGCACTTGCGACGACCGACGATCTCTCCAGGGCAATGTGTACATTTAAAAGTGGTGCATATAATGATCGATCTTACATCCTCGATCATCTCGTACGTCGATCATCTCTAATCGCACGCTCTAGCAACATAATGGAAATACAATTTTATGTATATGACTATATCAACATATCATTACACTGTCATTACGTTTGTTGTTGTTACTGCGCGCGCGCAGATGCCATCGACATTGAGTTGCCGCCACCGACGCGACGCGACCGACGCAGCACCGTGCCGCGCATGCCGTGAGATACATAATATTTTCTGCGATCATACAAAAAGAGACTATACATATATATTGTTGTTGTTGTAGTTTTGCTTACATCTCCGCGCCGCGTCGGTCGTCCGTTGCGTCCCGTCGGACGAAAGCAAAAGTTCGCGCAGAACTGGATTGCGCGCGCTGCTCGGAGGTTGTGGCATCAATTGCGCTCGCGCACATAAAATGAGAACACCGATTTATTGACAGAAAACAGATCGCGCAAAAGCCACATCATAAATATGCATTATAAAATGTGTTTATATATATATATATATAGATAAATATACGACGATCATACGAGCATCGGTAATTAAAATCGCTATTAACGCACTGACATATGGATTAAGTGCATGAGCGCGCACATAGGCGCAGAGAAGACGCGCTATACGCTGTCAAGCGTCCGATTCACATAGACATTCAATAAATGTTTATTTATATGTATAGTATCAACAAATATTTCACAATATTTACGCGCGCACTCACGAAATTAACGATGTATTATATATATGAAGATGAACGTGTTTGCGCGCAATTGCGGGAACATAATGAGTTGTTTTATTGTGCATTGGCTTGTTATGCGTCAGTATAAGTGCAGCGGCAACTTTTGATTTTTAAATACGAATTTATTGTCTAATTTTGTGCATTCAAAAGGAGATGGGAATTTTACCCCGGCGACGCTGGCCCCACTGTCTAAATTGACTTTCAAACAAGAGAAAAAACCACAATGGAAACATCACTTTAAGAATTTGATTTAATGGAATTTCTCCCCGCCGACATTCACACAATTTTTTTTGGTATTTTACCCCGCTTACACTGACACATTTTTTAATTATTTCATAGGTCCCCCGCTGAATTTCACAAATTTTTATCAAATTTTGAACAAACGAATTTTGTTTTTTTTTTGTGAGCGTCTAAAAAATCAAATTCGTTTGAACGAAATTCGTAAAAAATGTGCGAAATTCGGCGGAGTGTATGTCCTTTGTATGACAGTGTCAGTGGGGTAAAATACCAAAAAAAAATTGTGTGAATGTCGACGGGGGGGATTAAATTCGCGATTTCTAAATGCTAAAAATCGAATTCTTATGTTGTGAATTCGTTTGTATGAATTGAAAAGGGATCTTTGGCATGCCGCCTATTCAAAATGTTTAAAATTTTATATGTGAGTTTTTATATTTAAATCAATGTCATCATTTTTAAAAATTAGTAGGTCTGGTCTATTTAAAAAAAACGATTTAAATCGATACCTAAATTTACATTTACATTCGAAAAATTGAAAAATCGTTTCTGACAAAAACGATTTTTTCAACAAAGAGAACCATAATCAATTTTAGTTTCGATTTTTATGTAACAAAAGCAACATAAGAGAAAAAAATCGAAAAATGGTTTTTAAAAGATCGATAAATCGATTCGATCAAAAAAAGTTTTTTTTGTCGATAAATTGACTAGCCCTAAATTTATATTTAACTTGAGTACAATTTATTATTTTGTACCAGAAAATTATATATTTTCATAATTAAAAAAAAAATAAATAAATAAAATTAATTAATAAATAAAATAATAATAAAATATGCTGTTTTTTTATTTAATTCATTAATTTCAAATCTGTTTACATTTTTTTCGCCACATGTTCCAAAGCTATATGTATAGCTTTTAACGTCTCACCGATAAACACTCTTCTTATGATCCATGTTTATTTAAGCTAAATCTATGTTCGCTAGCTCGTTAAATTCTGACTTTTTATCTGAGAATGAATTTAATAAAACAGTATTTGATTTCATTAAATATCGAATATACACTGGTCCACATTTTTAATATCAATCTCAGATTAGAACTAAAAATTTAACGAGCTAGCGAACATAGCTAAAATTTGTGTCTGTATAATAGGACACGGTAATGTTTCTCCTAGACGTTGTTTTTTGCTTTAATAAACATGCATTCGATTAAAAGGAGAGTGGGCATAGTACCAACATCGACCACTTTAAATTGATACAGATTATACATTTAGACGAGCAGCTGATATTCCGTTAGTCCGCAAATCCTTGGCTATTACAATCGCAATACTCGCAATGTTGTTTGTATTTATTTCAATTGGTTTTAAAGAGTGGTGATGGTCCTGCAGGAATTTAAATGAATAAGTACAGAAAATCTAAAAACGGCACTAAAAATTTAGGCGCTTTAAATAAGCCATGAAAATATGTTCTAATTTACATTATATTAACAAAATGTATACTTAATAAAAATTGCTTGATAGATACAAGCTATTTTTTATTGGGTATATATTTTATTAAAATGCACTACGATTGGCCGAATGCTTGAAAAATTTACTTTAGTCAAAATTCGATAGACCGCAGGTATCACATTTTTACCCTTTTAAATTCCTAGTACAGATTTTTTTGAGGTAGACACACTGACCACACTTTTATTTTTTATTTACATAGTTATATATATTTTTTATTTGGTACAAAAAATTAAAATAAGCACTAAAAACAAACGTTCTTTCTAAAATAAGCAAAATATGCAAAGATAAGCATTATTTCTGTATTTTTTAAAAGCCCTAACAAGTCTTATCAAATCGTATTAGTCGGTCAATCGTGATTCGGCCAATCGTATTATTTAGCTAATCGAGAATCGGCCAATTGTATAATTTGACCAGTCGTAGCATTCGGCCAATCGATTCATTCGGACAGTCGTGATTCGGCCAGTCGTGATTCGGCCAGTTGTAATTCGTTCAGTCGTATTTCTGCCAGTCGTAATTCGGCAAGTCGTGATTTAACCAATCGAAATTCAGACAATCGCAGTACATTAAAAAACTATATTTTTTATATCAGACATGATTGTCAACATAAAGGAACTGATCTGTGATTTTACGTTTACCACCTTTAGCTTATTGCTGTAACCTGTCTAAGATCTCATATAACCCCTCAAATATTGGAAAAAGCTTACCGACCCTGTTCCTATTCTGACTTTCAATTCGTTATTCTGGATTCAATAATAACATTTTGTAACTTAAACCGAACTCACATCCTATAATGAGATGATCAAGCCGATTCCTTTTGACCGGCACACGCACTTCTTTCTTCAGAATACCTTGCTGTACTTAACGTCTAGACGAAGTTCACACAGTGTGTTTGTGTGTATTCATTGACAATCTTTATGCGCGTATGTGTGCGTGTCATGTGCATGTGCTTGGTGCATTGTGCAACTTAGCACCGCACTCTCTCGGTCTCTCGCGCGCGCGTCTGCGCATACTGTGTTTTGTTATCGTAATCGCGAAAGGCGCACAACTTAAAAGATTTCGTGCTGATAATCACGCTTTATGTACGACGGACGGACGGCTACGTACACGTAAACAGTACACAGTACACACGCATTTGCACAAACGCAGCATAATAAATATTAAAAAATCTTGTTTTCGTTTTATTGTGTTTGTGTTTGTGTGAAGTGTATATCTATATATATATTTCTGTATGTGTGTGTGTTTGTGTATGCTGTTGCATAGGGGCTTCTTTTACTATACATTATTCACAGTATAAATGCTAAGATTAGCCTCGTTGTGTGTTTGTGCATGTGCAATTGCAACATTGTTGCAAAAAATAAATTTTATATAGAATGTGTGTATGTGTGAGTAAGATATTGTCGGAACTAGTCTTTTTTCTGGAGATGGACACGAAGCGAAAAATTGCGCGCGTATTATACACGAGATACCCTCCGGTCGCCTTAGCGCCATAGCAAAGATCTCGAGCTCTTGAGTGCGAATTAGATTAAGAAAAAATAACGCGTGCGTGCAAATGCACAACGATCATGCACCGACCGGCCGCGGACGCGCACTGCATATGCGCTAACGATCTTCTCGAATTGCGCACAATAGACGTTCGATGTTATCTTTATTATTACGTCTGTATATGTATATGTATGTGTGTGTTTATGTCTTTGGATTTTGTATGTCTGTGTGTGAGTGCACGACTTATAAGTTTGCTGCCTCTATGGGAATCCTCACAAAGACACGAAAACCTCTTTAACTGAAATTATTATAGAGCTCGCAATCATCATAACTCGTTCCCGGTCGGCACAGCGCGCTCTTGCGGACAATGTCTGTATGCACTTAGACTCTTACTTTCTGGGTGCATGCATTATGTATATATACATATAACGTATATATGCCTGTCTGCCGCGTATATTCAATATAGTAGTATTATATTTTTTATATTCTATACAATTCCTCGAAGTGTAATCCTTGTGCGGCAGCCCAGAGTGTGGTGGTGAGCGTTTTTCGTTCGCTTTCTTGTGCTGTTCTCTCGATTTGCCAGGTATAAACGGTCGGCCGGCCGATGCGGCGTGCGCGCACTCGCTTCTTGCACTTTTCTGGTTTGCGTGTGTGCGCGCGCGCGAGGTGCATTTTAATATCCGTCCAGCGTTGCAGCCGCACACACACACACACATACAGAGAGGAACATTTGTTCGTCCGTGATATACAAATTGCAATTGAATATCCTATAGCTATATTCTATTCTATATCTATATATATATATATATATACATTTGTGAATGTGCGGAATAGCGAAGAGGATGTGCACCCAAGACTAGTTTTATATATACATACACACA